>WIGM01000168.1:0-67331 GCA_014235935.1 Colletotrichum musicola
TCGCCCCTACCTTTTCTTGCTCGGATGCCCACCATGCTAATCCAACCAGGACCTTCCCGGGAAACTCGGAAATGCTCGACCCCGTCTCCCGGCGGACCCTGATTCATGATGCTGTTGTTGCTCGTAGCATGCTTGCTGCTATTTGCAGAGAGGGGTGGAGGGCCCAAAAAATTGCTCACGCCACTGGATGGATGCGAGGGCATGACGAGCGTCACCGCCCGGAGGAAGACCATGGGAGGGCGAGAAAAGGAAGCTGAAAAGTCTTGCTGTTTGGATGCGGTGGTCTTCTCTCGATGCAACGCCGACTGCAGGCGTACACTCGGGCCTTTGGCTTTGCAAACTGGTTCGGCACCGCAGAATATCTTGGCGCCAGATCGAGGCCACGACTGGAGCACCTTGTGGAGGACTGGAGCGCTCCTGGAAAGGTTAGGCTCACCGCTCTTTGTCTGGATCGCGGGCTAGAGAGGCAGTAATCGGCTCAAGCGAGTCTTGCTCGGCCAGATGACTTGGTAAAAGTTGAGCTGTTCGCTACGAGACAGCGGATGATGTCGAGTTGAGCGTATCGAGGAAGCGTAGATGTGTGGCACCAAAGATGAACCTCGGGAGTGACAGTGTGTTGCGAATGGCTCCCAGAGGGCTCTGTCATGTAGCACAATCTTCCAGAGGGTTGGTTTGATAATAGGATAACCGAGCAGAACTCAACACGGCGAGATGGGCTCATCTGCCTCGGGAGATGGTCCGTCAGATGTCTCAGACGTCTTTTGGTTGTCGGTGGTGTTCACGATGGGCACCTCTCGGGCTGTTGAGCTTCTTGAACGGAGGTCAGCCTCTGGGGTTTTATGATTAGTGATGAGCGGACCAGAGGATGGAAAACATCTGCAACTCGAATGCGAAATGGTAGAGAGAGAGCTCTTTATCTCTACATCAGCCGAGTACATCATCTACTTCAGCCAGTAATTATTCTCATTGCCCTGCTTTCGATTAGTGTTGCTGCACTCCATCTTGTAAGCGATCTCAGCCGAGGCATCTTCATGCGTTATACCACTTGTAATGTTCATGGTACATTTCGAAGTTGATATGAGTCATAATGTCCATGTAATTTACGCACTCTGCGGTACTTGACGCTGGGCTTCTGCGTCTTCTCAAGCCTGACCTAAATGTCAAGATATATCACGTTTTACGATCCGGGTGCACATGAAGTCTCTTAGGTGTCCTCTGTTGACAGTTGGTTTGCATTCAACTCTGGTAAAAGCTACATGTACCTGCGAGCACCCATCGTGCCTACCAAAACGTGTCTTCCGGTCAGATATGTCGTCCTGTCGATTACCAACCTCGTATGCATACACATGGCGGCGAGAACGTGTTCTACGGACAGCTGAGGAGCCCACGGCAGTGACACAGCATGGGTGGGAGGAATAATCAGACGCGTGGACAACCACTCGTGGACTTCTGCGAAAGACTGAAGCCTCGGCTACGGCTCATCACCGTTGGATTCGATTCCTGAAGTCACCGATGAGGGTCTAACCGAGGACCCGAGAGCATCAGGGCGAAATCAGCAAGGCCATGAGAAGCATCGCGGGGATGCTGTTCCTTGCGTTCCGATCCTTGCCTAAACCGCGAGGCCAAGGGACTCGGACCCGATGGGGGACGACGATATCCACTGTCCTGAGCAGGCCATCAGGAAGCACTCTCATCCCCCGACGGCGTCCCCATCACGTCGAGGACATCACCGACCCTCTCGAGCGCTCTCACACTTCTCTGGTTCCGTTCATCTCAAGAGAGGTCCAAAAATCAGACCGAACCGGACGACAATCATCGCTCTCCAACAGATCTGTGGCTGGGCGAACAAACCTAGACCGGCCCCGGTCTGCTATCCGTATCTGGCCACGATCCCGGCGGTCCCAACCCCAGGCTTCCATGTCATGCCGGCGGAAGAGGAAGATGGACACCTCGACCAAACCAGAGAATGCAGGTAGTCTGCAACCAACGGTACTCACCGGCGCTGCATGCTCCGTCCACCAGGATCCCTCACCCCAGCGCCGAGCCATTCCCGGACTCAACAGCGAGGAGTCTGTCATCCCGCAGGCCCAGCTCGTCCCAGAGAGAGCTGTTGTCAGACAATAACTCACCGCATCGGGGATCTGGTCACCACCTAACACAGCCGAACGCCGACTACAGGTCTTCCTTCAACGGAGCCGGAGCGAGAGAGACCCGCGAACCCCGAACCAAAGGACGAACTTCGGAGCGCGAGGGTATCTCCCAACAGCAATGCCTTTGTCCCCCCCTTCCTCCAGCCCGGCCCAGACAACGTCTCTATGTTCCGGCAAGCTACGATCCTCCGCCAAACTAAGTCTGTGCTACCAACATGGGCAGCAAAGCTCTATAGACACAGTCACGAAATCACGGCACACGAGAAGACGCAGTTTGCTTTAACTTTCCTCGGCCATGTCCGGCCTGAATTTGGTCATTCCTCTACCCAGTCGAGAGCCTCTAGACTCGGGAGCCGCCGGACCAACCAGCCGCGGTCGGTCCAGCCCTCCCCTTCGTACATTGACCGGTAAAGAATGCCCCTCCCTGTGTGGGCAAAAGAGACACAACATCGGAAAACAGAGAAGAGAAAAAAGAGGACCGGATGCAAAGACCCGGTCGTCTCGTTACCTGTCCGGCGACGTCTCTCTCTCTCTCTCTCTCATCTGAAGAATCGATCCCTTTTCCTTTTTTTTCTCTCTCTCGGATGTTCCCGTCCCGTACAAACAGAAAAGGAAAAAGAAAAGGTTCCCACACGACAGGTTTAGAATGGGGGGTTTTGCCTGTCTGCCCCCCAAGACAGAAATTTGAGTTGGCCGCCCATTCCCGCTGGCCAAATCAAGATCATGCGATTCATCGTCTCGTCTCCTCCCACGGTGTTTTGAGGGAGAAAAACATAATCGGTCCAAGGCGTGGATACGTCCCGATCCAATGGAGAAGAGAGGGGTTGCCCATATACAACCGAAGCCCGGCACAGAGGCAGGCTGGCGATTCCAGGATCGTGGTCGCCTCTATGTTATGCGCAAAAAAGGGACGACAAATAGAAAGAGACTTTGCTTTGTCGCCAACAAGTGCTGATGCTGGATGGTGTGCGCAGCGCATAAGTCGTCCAAAAAGGGCAAAGTAAAAGAAAACAAGGCCAGAGAGTCCATGCCGAAAAGGTCAGGTTTCCTCCGGCGTGGTATCTTGAAAGCAAGTCAGAGAGTTATGATCGGGGGTCGAAAGCGTCCGCTAGCCGGTGGCATTTGGTGTTTGCACTAGCTCCCCGGTCACAGGCCGAGGAAAAGGAGGAGTGGCGTCGCGTGCTGCCGCAGCGGGCAGAAGAGAGAAAGCATCACTGAGCCGGATGCCAGGCCAACAAGAGGCTTTCTGGGGTATCTCAATGCACAGGGTAAGGAACAGCACCCCCATCGCCGGGGGGTTCTGCTGTCATCAAGGTTGTCGCGATTTAGCGTCGACGAGTCAACCGCCGGAATATGTCTTTGGACACGCGGCTGAGGGCTCCCTACTGCCCCTTCCTAGCCTTTTCTGCAAGACGAGCTTCTCTGGCGGCGCGCACTAGTGGTGCCAGCTGGCCGAGGTCGACACATCCCTTCATGAAGTCGTGCTGTGCAGGTGTCAGTTGTGTTGCAGGGGGGAGAGAGGAAAACCTACCCTCAGGAGGTCATGGGCGCTGGCCCTCTTCTCGGGGTCGACCTTGAGCGCAAAGTAGAGGAAGTCGCGGAAGACGGCCGACAAGTTCGCCTCGTCCTTGATCTGGGGCGTACCGTTGGTAGCGATCAACCACAGAGCTCTCAGGGGCGACTCGGTCAGGTACGGCGGCTCGCCCTCGATCATCTCGATGGCCATGATGCCGAGAGACCAGATGTCAACCTTGCGGCCGTACTCCTTGCGCGTGACGACCTCGGGGGCCATCCAATAAGGCGTACCAACCATAGTGGTGCGCTTATTCTGGGCCTCGTTGATGGTTGCGCAGAAACCGAAATCGGCTGGGCCGGGTTAGTGCACGGTTTAGCAAAAGGAGCTTCGGAGGACCTACTCAGCTTGATGTTGCCCTCCATCGACAGGAGAATGTTGTCGGACTTGATATCGCGGTGGATGACTCCCTTAGAGTGCAGGTGCTGCAGGCCCTTGAGCGTCTCGCGGCAGACGGAGGCAATCTGGCCCTCGCTCATGATGTTGAAGGTGACGACGTCGGTCAAGCTGCCTCCCTCCATGAACTCCATGACCACCCACAACTCGCCGCCGCACAGGTAGCTGTCGATGAAGTTGACAATGTTGGGGTGCGAGCTGTCCTTCATGACGAGGATCTCGTTGATGATGAGGTCCTTCTTGGGCTGCTGCTCGAGGTTCATCTGCTTGATGGCCACCAGGCGGTTGGTGCCGCGCTCGTAGCCGGTGTAGACGCCGCCGGAGGCGCCCTGTCCAATCTTATTGAAGTTCTTGTACACCTCGCGGGGGTCGCCGTCGGAGCAGATGCGCTTGAGCGCGGCGACGACGTCGATGCCGGTGCTCTGCCTGGGGCGGTGGCGGGGCCGCGAGCCTGGGGCGCCGGGCACGCCGACCTGCTGGCGCTGGCCCGGACCGCCGTTCGCCGCGGGGCCCTGGGCGTACTGGTGCTGCGACTGGGGCGGGGTCGGCTGCTGGGCGGGCTGGCGCTTGCTGGGGGCGCGGCCGACCTGGGGGGACATGGCGGCCTGGGCGTTGGCGAGGGCCTGCTCCTGCTGTTGCTGCATGAGCTGCTGCTGGTAGATGTTCGCCTGGGGCACCTGGGCGGTCGGGGTCGGGGGCACGTAGCCGGGGCCGGGGGCGGCGCCGTTGACTCGCGAGTTGGATCGGGATCGGGATCGGTGCTCTCCGCGGTGCTCCTCGGGGAGCATGGGGACGTTCTCCTTGGGGGGTTGGTAGGCGACCGGGGGCAGGTCCTCGGGGGCCTGGGACATTCCAATGCCGGAGTCCTTGGCGGGGTAGGGCGAGGGGGCGGACCTCATCGGGAGGCTGACGGGGGGCTTCGGGGCCGGGCGGGAGGGCATGAGGTTCACGTCCTTGCCGGGGCCCTTGGCGCCTCCGACTCCTGGAACGGGGGGCGGCTGGCGGGGGTTCTCGAACGATCCTTCATTATTGACAGTTGGAAACCTAGGGCTCGCAGGTGGACTGATCATCGGAGACATACCCATATAGCTCGTCGGCGGATACATGCCTGGCGACATGGCGCCCGACGGCGAGTTGTTTGCGTTTGCATACTGGCGGTAATCCGGCGCTCTGGCGTCGTGGAACTTCTCCAAGACCTGATCCTCGGCTGGCTTCTCGGTTGTCTCCTTGTAGAATGTGATGATGTCAACCATGGTCTGCGGGTTCTCCCTGCGTTCCTTCTCGGGAATTCCACTCTCGTTGATCAATCTCTGCCATTCTTTCGGAAGACCCTGGACGATGCAAAGTTAGCCCACACGAAGAGACGGACGGGAAAAGAAAGGCGATCAATCATAAGAAACAAGAAAGAAGAAAACGAGGGCAATCTGGGAGACTGACGGTAAACTGGCCGGTCGAGCTGTCGTAGCCGACGTGGGTGACGTGAACGGGGTTCTCCGGGGCCGAGATGACGGGCTTCTTTGGCGTGCCGACCAGGCTGTTCATGAAGCCGGAGAAGCCCGACTTCTTGCGCAGGACGCCCATGCGGGGCTCCTTTGCCTCGTCCGAGTACCGCTTGGGGCTGATCATTGAGCTTTCCGTCACGCGGCCGCCCTGCGACTTCTCGTTCATCGTCGGGTAGTCGTTCGTGAAGCTCTGGGACTGTCGCAGGCGGGGGCTCCTGCCGATGCGGGTGTCGGTCGCGGACTTGAGCAGCGGCGGCGGGTGCTGTTGGTAGGCGTTCTGGCGCTGGTAGGACTGGGAAGGGTGAGCGTGAGGGTAGCCGGCGGGGGTCGCGGGCGACTTGGTCTGCTCGATGCTGTGCAGGACGGTGGCGCTGTCGAAGGGAGCGCCGATGAACTCGTCGTGGGGTCGGGAGGACAGAGGCGCGCCTGGGTCGGGGGCGGAGGAGTCACTGCTGTGGGCGATGCCGATGCCGATGCCGACGCCTGCACCGATTGCGACGGAAGTGTTAGCAGAGTAATTGCTGGTGCTGGTGGAGTTGCCGCCTATGGTGTTGTTGTTTTGGAAATGGTGATTGTTTTGGGGAGCGGCGAAGGCCTGGTGCTGGTGGTGAGGGAAGGCGTTGTGGGTGTGGGCGTTGGCGCCGTGGGCGTGAGCGTTGCCGTGGGCGTGGGCGTTGGAGTGGGCGTGGGTTGGGAAGGTGGAGGAGGAGGCACCGTGGGAGGTCTGGGCCGCCTGTAGTTGGAGTTGGGGGTGGTTGTGGTTTTGGTAGGCACTCGGGGAAGGAGCGACGCCGGCGAACTGACCTTGAGGCAGGATGGGTGAGGGATTAGGAAGGTGCGTCTGGCTCGAGGGAAGGTGACGAGGAGAAGAATTGTTGGAAGCGGCAAGAGCAGAGGCCGAGGTGGAAGCAGAGGCAGAGACTGAGATGCCGGCACCGTTTGACCTCGCAGGTGGAGCGGAAGGAGCGCGCCTCAGGCTGGTCGAGCTGCGTTTGCTCTGGAGAGACTGGGCGTCGATGCCACCACCGTCGATGCCGCTCGACGAGCGGGTATGGGTCTGGTAGTGCGACGGAGGCTTCTTGGTGAGCTTGCGACGTTGAGAGGTGCCGTTGGAGAGAGTCGTGCTCTGGCTGTTACTGCCGTCCATGATACAGCCCAGAAAGTCTAAAACGTCCAAGAAGAGGAAAGGAAAGGGGAGTAAGAAGAGGCAAGAGAGGGTATGGCTACGGACGGAGAGGGTGTGCGAGGAGGAAAAACTCGGTAGTGTACGGACGGGCACAATGCGATGCTGTTCCCGTCCCCTTGTTGTGCGCGCGTGTGTATCTCTTGTGTCTTGTGTGTGCGTGCGAGAGCGAGCGAATGTAGTGGTGCTGGGTGCTCGAGACGTCGAAGCAGCAGCAGCAGCAGTAGGAGCAGGCAGGAGGTAATAGGCAGGGAGTCGGTTTCTTGCTACCTGACCGTCAGTCAGAATGCAAGCAAGCAAGATATGCGAGCACTGTAGGAGGTATGTATGCCCGTATCTGTAAATGCGCGTGTGGTGTGGGTGTGTGTACTTAGGTACGTATGAAGGTATGAAGCATGTATGTACGTCCTGGGGGTCTGCGCCGGTACCAGCATCCGTGGAGGCCAGAGGCAGCGCAGCAGGTTGCGCCTCGAGGAAAACTCCCCCTCCCTCTGCAGCGGCAATCAGGGCAGTCCAAGCACAGCAGAGCAGAGCAATAGAGTAGCACTCTCCGTAGTGTACAGCACAGCACGGCTCCGGTACTCGAACCCAAGGAAGGTACCTGTCAGAGGAGAAGGCCGCTGATTTGATGGATCCGGGCTGCGCTGGCCGTCGTCACTGGCTGCGGATGGGGTCGTCAGTGGGTTCCGGACTATGTGGGCTCTGCCACGGCTTGGGTGCGTTGTCGTCGACGGGGGGCCCGGGACGGGGGGCGCCTGGGGGCCTGAAGAGTAGCGGCCTGCTGGGGCGGGGCCTTGCTGGAGCTGGATGGGATTACGGGACGAGCAGGAATTTACTGTGCTGTGTAGATAGTGTACGGAGTGGTGTAGGTCTGAACAGTACACCGGGCGAGGTACATACGACGACTGCGGCAGGGCAAGACAGGACAAGACAGGACAAGACAGGACAAGACAGGACGTGTGTGTGTGGTGTGTGTGAGAGTGATGCTCGCGGGCAGACAATCAGTGGTGGATGGTGGTGTTCAGATTCAAGCTCGTCTTTTCTCTCTGTCCCGTCTCTCCCTCTCCTCCTCTCATTGCAAAAAACAAGAAGTGGGGCTCGTTGGGTGTGGGAAACGGAGGGCGAATGGATGCAGACGGGACTGGGCTAACGTTTAGTTGAGCTGGGGCCGTCCATGGCCGTGTGTGTGGTGTGGTGGGGAGATGGGCCGACCCAGGCCGGGAGCTGCTTACCTACGCAGCGGAATGAGTACTTACACGTCGCGCAGAACAGGCATGGCCGGTAGGTACCTCACGACGAGCTTTGCTGACATAAACCAAGACATTTCAGCGGTACCTTATCTGTAGAGGCGAGCTACGTACCGTTCTCCCCTCAGCGTCCCCCGCTTTTTATTTTTTTATTCTCCTCCGTTTCCTGCGCCTTGAGATGACAGAGCCCTGGCTGCAGGACCGCGAGGGGCCCTCCCGTGCTTGAGGGGGTGTTGAATACAGTGCGAATATACGACGGAGTCGCTCTAGTTCCCGCTGTGGTGGTGATGGTGGTGGTGGCATGGTCGGATTGATGCTCAGAACCGCAGCTCAGCCCCCGGCGAGAGCTCATGTGCGAGCAATTCAAGACAGATGCACTCGCAACGGGACGCCAGGGGCCAATGGCCAGCGCAGGGCATGTGTGACGGGAAGGTCGACTCGACTTGCCGGATGGCTGCTCGTCCTGAGTGGCCGCCTGCTGGAGGTGGTGTCCTGGATGCTGGGCCTGCGGCCAGTGAAGAAGAAACCATGCAGGGCGATATTGCAACGTGCCCATTTCATCATCAGAGATGCCGCGCCATATCTCCCTCGCGGGAGCATGTCCCCTTTGCGGTGGTCGTATCTCTCTCGTCGTATCAAACGTAGGTACTCGGCCGAGGGACGTCATGTCAGGCCAGGGCCGCTGCGACGATGAGGACAAAGAAAGCCCTCGAGGCGCTTGCTGCCATGCCTTCTTTCTTCTTTCTTGCTCGCACGTTTCTTTGACAGGCTTCTCTGTCTTTTCATGCTCCAACTCGGCTAAAGCCACCGGCGGGACATTGGCGGCTCGACTAGGACGCCGGACAACCTCGTGGTGGTGGGTGGTGGTGGTGATGCCATGACGAGGTGCGCGCACAGTTCCTCGCACGGAGGCCTGTAGTCCTAATGCCCCTCACATCGCCCGACTTCCCTACTAGAGCGAGGCTACCTAGCGACGGCACCTCAAGCAGCATGCGAGCCTAGCGGGACCAGCAAGTTCCACCACGAACGGACACTGGCAACTGGAACAACCTGGCTCTGAGGGCAAAGACAGCTGCCTACAGCTTACAGCCTACGGATACAGCAGCAACAGCGCAAGCATCAAGAGGTATATTCGGGGCTCAACTCGAGCATCGTACCCAGAGACCAAAGGGCGAGGACGAGGGGGGCGTGTTTGTAGCCGTGGCGCATCACAAGTACGAGCCTCGTACCCAGAATAGATGCAAAGTACCTTTCTCGACGAACATGGTGCCGGCCTGAGCTCGCCGTGGTTCGGTTTGGTCGTCGGAGACAGAGGCAAGCTACTTGGTGCTAAGCAAGCAGTAAGGACGCCAAACAACAATACAATACCACCTTGGCTCGATTTGTCCTTTCGTTGAATCGCTGGTGCGTTTTGGAGGGTAGGAGAGAACCGGGGGCGCGCACACGCCGTACGGCTCCTGGGCCCTGTCTGTGGTTCGAACTGATTGTCTCGGGAGGAGCTACACGGCTAGTGCTGGCACCTGAAGGCCGCCGGGGCTGGCTTCTCGTCGGTGCTCTGCCTCAGTTGACGATTCTAGGCGATCCTTGGCCAATCTCCAAATTAAGCGACGAGATGGGCGTCTCTGCTTGACGGAACCTGCTGATCGCTCGGCGGCTCCAGTGGTAGCGCGCCGCCACGAGGTGCGGTAAGGCCAGGCCGCCAGGGTTCCGGAGGAAGCTGAAGCACCAAGGGTCTTGAATCTGGGCTGGAGCAAGACACCTAGAGGAGACCGCAGGGCGGGCAGAGTATCTCCCGTGCCTGGGGCCATCTCAGTCTCAGACCAGACCACGCAAGACCAGACGCCGTCCCGGCCGGCTGGAGAGCGGCGGCTGGCCGTGAACAATGACCTTCTCTCCTGGGTTCTGAGTTCCGCCCCGAGGTTGATACGAGAGAGGCGCCTGTGGCCCTGCCTGCCTCGCTCGCCAAGATGGTCTCCGACTGACGTATGTACGCAGGCGCTGGCAGGCCGCGGCCCGGTTTACGTACATGCACGTATCTGTAGGCTGGCGGCACCTTTCGGTATATCGGTGCGCGGTGAAGATAAGTAGGTACGGCCGGACGCAAGCGGCTAATGCTATATGCATTGTATGCACCAATGTGCATCCCTCGTCGCGATCGAGGCCGAGTTGATGTGATGATGATGGTGCTATGCGAGCTGTCCTACTACAGTGTCCCGGGCGGCGGGCGGCAGGCGGCTCGAACCTCCCCGGCTGCCACCCAGTCCGAGTCCAAGAGAGACGAGGGACGACATGAAGGGGGAGGTGGGGGGGGAGGTGCCGGATTGGAGGGAGGGGCAAGACGAGATGAAGCGTTTGCTTTTTGTTGTCTGGGTGAGCTTCTTTTTTTTCGAGCCTGCTGATGTTGCGCCGACAGGGAGATGCTTTCTTGTTGCGGCAGGAAATTTGCTCGACGTTGCGACCGTACGGACAGAGATTTTGTCGTACTGGGCTGGGCTGACAGGAGGATGGAAGCGACGGGAGACGAATCCACGGCACGCGAGATTGAGATGGGTCGTAGGCAATTGGGACTCTGGGAGACCCTACAAGTCGGTACCAATGCTGGAAGGAAGCTACGACCTCCGAAGCTCCAGCTTCAGCTCCTTCCCTCTCGGACTCCTGGAGCTCTCGATTCTTGGTCGAGCACCCGCAGAAAAGCATGGCCCAATCAGCCACGAGGGCCGTCATCGTTACCTGTATTATTAGGTAGGTAGGTACCTTCAGTGTTCCCATCTAGAACTTCTCGGGCTTCTCCTCTCCGCCCGTCGGACCGCTGGCGGCAAGGTTGAAGCAGACCGAAGCCGTCCAGAACATCGTATCGTGCTTCTATTCTTTCCTCGTCGTTCTGATGCGTGGCAGCGTGTCTGCAATTCAGGTGAGCGCTGTTAGGCTAGATCAATACTATTAGAGTACCCTACCTTGGCGGAGCCATCCAGGCGACGGAGACGGTACCGAGAGTGCCTCACGTAATGAGAAACGGAAAGTACGTATCGTTACCGTCGCCCAGGGCCAGTGCGAGGGCGGGGCTCCGCGGGCCAATGGGCGGCCCTGGGTCTTCGACCCGACATGAGCTCCCGGCGGGGCCTGCCCTGGGAATTTGGGTCTTGTTTCAAACCATCGGGGACTTGGGCTTCCAGCTCCACAAAGGGTCCCGGTAACGCTTCATCTCTGCCCTCTGCCCTCTCGCAGGGCCGGCCGCTGGCCCGGCATTGAATTCTCTTCTTCTCCAGCGTCCGGGCTCCAACCGCCGCGGTTCCAAGACCTGGTCGGCCCCCGTTTGCCCGCATCCCTGAGGTGAGAGCCAGCGAGACGACGACTCCTTCGGTCCACCGTTGTCGTTCCCGCGGCTCTTCGCCAGGTACACTACTATGTAGTATGTACACTAATTACGGATACAGAGAGAAGAGATCCAGGTCAAGATGTGTCTCTGATGAGCTCCCTACTACAGGCCGTTTGTTGGAGCGCAAGCGCAACGACCGCGCATCGCTAACGTCCGTGCCCCGAGAAGTGGTGGCGTGAGCGGCTGGGCGCCTCTAACCGCCCGCGGGTGACGGTCGGGCCGTACAGGAAGGCCCGTGGATGGCAGACCAGACTGCACCTCACTCGCTGCACTGCTGACTGCACTGCAGTTCACAAGCGTCTGGTTGGAGGAGATGAAACTGGCCGCGACCTTCGCCGGCGAGATGGGCCAAGGGCGACGGCGGCCGTTTTTTTCGCGTCCACTGAGACCGTTACACCAGCGAAATAAGGTCCCGTTCCCGTGCTACTAGGGTCGCCGACGAGACGGGGATGCCACCAAGGAACTCGCGCCCAATGGCATCATCATTCCTCCTTTGGGAGTCGTCGCCGCGCCCTGCCCACCCGCTTGGTGCGTCCCGGATTGCCTTCATCTCCTGAGGGCATCCATTCGGATTCCGCGCCATCGGGACAGCTCGCTGGAGACTCGCCGTCCCCTTCCACAAAGGAAACCATCGTGTCATTATGATGCTGCTCTCCCGTCTGGCCGGGCCCTCTTGTCTCTCTCGAACCACCGACGACTCGAGCTCGATGTGCTGCCGGGCTGAGCAATCGCCGCCGCAAGTGCCGTCCCCCAGAGAAGACCCCGCGATTGTGTCTGACAGGCACCTCGCTTCATGGATCATCCCTCTCGTGACACGACGCGACGGCCTCCCAGAGCTCGGGTCAGCTCTTTTCCTGAACACGCGGAGCCGTTTGCGATTCATGGCATGGCAACGTCCATTTTGCTTCCGGTTGCACCGTCCGCAGCGCATGCTTTGCTCGCCTGCCCGGCGCCTCCCTGCACGCGGTGCTCGCTCGCTCGCTCGAATCTTGTGCTGACCAGTCGTCTTCAGGCGTTCGTCTCTCCCCTCCCCGCAAATGGCTCTTGTTGAGATGCCGCGCCCGCGGGCGATAAGCTTCGACCCTGGAAGAGATGGCATTGAGCCTTTGTCAGACCCCGAACTCTCGCCTCGCGTGCGCATTGAGCAGCACGTCGCGCCAGCCAGCTGCGTGTGTAATTGAATCGGGGGCCTGGCCTTGGTCTTCGTGCAAACCTGGGTCGGCCGCCGTGGGATTCGCTCGCATGCGATGCTCGATGCTCGCATTGAGGGGGCCGTAGCTGCTGACGCCTGTGATGTCTGCGCCAGCTGCTGCAACTCAACATCTTGGCCAGAGGGGGGAGAAACCCAGTCCCTCGCAAGCCCCCGGCCACGGCATGTCTCTCCCTGCTGCTCATGTGCGGCCACGTCGCACAGCCGTGGGATGCTTGTTTGCCTCTGCGACAATGCAAAGGAATTCCTTCTGCCGCCGTTCCTGCAGAATGCAGGTTGCCTCTCGATGGAGGGCTATTTGCCCCTGCGTCGAGCAGCAACCACTCGTCGTTTGCGACGGGGGGGAGCATCACGATCCCGGCTCGTGATCGCATGCTGCGCTGCGCGTCCAGGCAATCTTGCAATCTGTCCATATCTCAAAGTGCACTCTCCGTCGGCCTCGGGCCATGGCTTCGGCTCCGTCACGGCCAGCAGAGGCTGTTACTGACTGGCTTGTCCGGGGCAGGCCACGGGTTCCTGTAACTCGCTACGGGGCCGGTGTTCATCTCCGCCCTGCGCTTGCCGTTGCTTTTCTCAGGCTGGGGCGGTCGGGTGACTACATGGTGTTCGGTTCCGTGAAGCTCTGGAAGGCGCTACGGGCCTTGTATTGCTTGCGTGCTCGGCGAAGGATATGTATGGCACGGCGTACATAGTATCTACGGTAGCCAGCCCGTCGTTGAAGCTCGCACGACGCTTGCCGTCCCATGTGTCCAGGCGAGCGGCGGCAGAGAAATAGAGCGTGATGCTATGAAACGGCCCGCAGTGCCACGATGTAGTCGTAGCGATTGTCGGCTGCAACTTGACAACCCCGAGTGTAGATAGAGACGGGCTTGAATCGAAGACTACCAGAAAGGTGCTGCGTGAAGACCATGTCGTTCGTTTCGTCCAGCGCCAAGGTGCCGCGTCTCCTGCGTCGTCACCGCGCAGCACCGCCGCCTTGCCTCCCGACGATCCGGCTGCCCTTGCCGCACTTACATAAGTCGGACTCGGGACGAACGGACCAGATCGGGCCTAGCCGGCCCCAGCCCGAGCCCCGGGCCGGCAGGGCACCCGGATCGCCGGAGGCCAGGGAAACCAGGCGGGCTCGAGTCAAGCCGAACCCCACGTGACACGGAGCCCAGGCGGACCGACCAGTAAAGTCGACCTCCACTCTCTGTACCTACTTACACTGTAGCTACCTAGGTAGGAGCCTATGTACCTACCAAAGTGTCTGCCTACCTACCTGCGCTTACCTGTGTGCTAACCTTTTTACTCCTTCGCAAACATCCCGCTGTACCTGGGTACCTAGGCACTTTGGCTGGACCCCAAGGTGCCTCCTTCCCAACGGCGGCCGAGGTGACAGCAACGCGCCTAACAATTTAGGTTGTGGCTGAGGCTAAGGGTGGGGTCCTGCGGTGGGGACGGCGTCGTTGGCAACCTGGAACCTTTCTGAATGAAGGATCCCTGCGCTGCCTCTCCTGCCTGCGGTGGCAGTGGCCAGAAATTCCATCCCCAATTGAACAGACAGGCATCGTCGAATCGAGAAACTTCCACCTCACCCTTTATCCCATCCGAGCTGCGAACTCATCCCCAAACCCACCACTCTTCCTCCAACCCTCCATCTCTCCCTCCAACCCTTTGGCAATCGGCTGGCATCTGCATCCCGCCAGCTTCCTCCCCCCTTTCTCAGATCTCTTCTCCTCTGGATTCGTCATTGTAGCCGTTCAGGTTCACAATGTTCTAAGCGACAAACAGGTCAATTCTCTGGTCTATCTGCTGTCTCATCGGTTCTCACGCTTCGCGACTTCTTTCAAACCGAAGTCCCGATTCTACTGGTCTTGTTCCCACCTGCCGTGTATATCACCAGCTGTGAGTTGTCCCCTTCACCCTTGTTGCTGGTATGCACGCCTTGCGATCTCGGCTGACCGGTGCCTCCTTCTGCTTGCAGATATACCAAAACCATCACTGCATCGCGCCTGCCTATCCACAACCTATCCCTGACGATACAGAACCCGATCAACCATAATGGCTTCCACTGAACCTGCTGTTTCCAACGGCTCTGAGGCCTCGGCCGCCCAGAAGCTCCTTGCGACCCACGTTGACCATCACCCCACTGTCGAGGAGGTCCCTGACGAGGACCTGCCCCTGAAGAGCGGTTCTGGCGATGCTTCCTGGGCCGAGCCCATGTCGAACAAGGCTGCGGGCAAGCAGAAGGAGACATCCCGCTCCAAGCTCGACACCCAGTCCCACGAGCTCTTCCCCGAGCTCGGCGCCTCGAAGCCCAAGGGCAGCCCCAACGTCGCTCCCATCTGGGGAGCCAAGAGCAACACCTCGACTCCCGCCAACGGCCTCTCCCGCTCCTCCACTCCGGCCTCCGGTGCGGCTACCCCCAAGAATGGACCCCCCTCGATGATGATCCCCGGCCGTAATGTCGAAACGGTCGTCCTCGAGCCGCAGTACATTCTCCCCCGCAACCAGCTGAAGCGTCCCATCGCGGACATCATGAAGGACATCAACCGCAAGTCGCGCGCCAACATCACCCTGTCCACCGCAACCAACGGACGTCTCAAGTTCGACGCTACCGGTCCTCAAGACGTGGCTCAGCAGGCCCTCAAGGACCTGGTCCAGCAGATCGGCACCAAGGTGAGCCGCCCTTCCCGGACAGACGAGAAATAGAGTGCTAACTTCGTCCAGACGACTATCAAGGTCCCCATTCCCCAGTCCGCCCGCGCCCACATCATCGGGAAGGGCGGCTCGACCATCAAGGCCATCCAGGAGAAGTCCGGTGCCCGCGTCCAGCTGCCCAAGGCCGAGGAGGGCGCGCCGATCGACGAGGACGACGATTCTACAATTGACGTGCTCGTGGAGGGTAACGCCCTCTCCGCGGCGTCTGCGAGAAACGAGATCCAGAAGATCGCCGGCGAGCGTGCGGCCAATGTTAACACCAAGCTGCGCGGCATCCCGGCCGAGTTCTACCCCTTCATCGCCGGCCCCGGCAACAGCTTCGTCGACCGCTACCAGAACGACGGCGTTCAGGTCCACGTCCCGCCGCACCAGATCTGGGCCCCCCGCGGCCGCAACCTGGCCGTGAACGAGGGCGAGCGCCCCGTCTTTGCTCCCGCCGCGGACAACCACATCCAGCTGGCTGGCGAGCGCGCCGCCGTCCAGGCCGCCCGCGCCGAGATTGAGCGCCGCGCCCAGGAGCTGCAGCAGCAGCTGGCCGTCGACCAGTTCAGCCTGCAGAAGGGTCGCCACCAGTTCATCGCCGGCCGCCGCGGCGAGTCCCTCAACGACTTCTTCGCCGAGACCGGTTGCACCATCCTGCTGCCCACCGACGACGAGGACGACTCTGTCACTGTCATCGGCCCCGCCTCGCAGCTCGGAAAGGGTGTCGAGACCGCCATGGACCGCGCGATGAACATGCAGTTCTCCACCTTCGACATCGGCCGCTTCCACAAGAACGCCCCCGGCGGCGTCTCGAACCACGCCCGCAACGTCACCCGCTTCCTGCGTCACCGCGACATGTTCGACGACATCGAGCGCGCCCACAGCACCCACATTAACACCCCCTTCACCCCCGGCGGTGCCTCGCCCTACGAGCTGTACGCCCGCGACGGCAAGAATGTCCTCCAGGCGCAGTCTGCCATCGAGAAGCTCGTTCACGCCATCCCGCCCGCCAGGATCGTCCCCGTCCCCGTCGACCCCTTCTACCACCAGTACCTCAACAGGGACGTCAGCCCGCGCATGCGTGACAACCACGGCGTCCACGTCGTCCTCCCTGAGGCCGGCGAGCCCGATGCCCCCGTTCTCCTCGTCTTCGAGGGCCCCTCCGCCCCCGAGCCCAAGCCGCAAATCAAGACCGGCCGCCCGTCTCAGGAGGAGATCGCTGCCTTCCAGCAGAGCCTCGAGGACGTCCGCAAGCAGATTGTCGACATCATCAGCAAGCAGGAGCAGATTGCGTCTGCCACGATTGATGTGCCCCAGAAGTGAGTATCCCCTCCAAGCCGCGCGGCCGCCCGAGACTGACCCCCGCAGGTTCCACGAGCGCCTCCGCCGCTTCATCAAGAAGGAGCAGGCCAACCGCGCCAAGGACCAGATCCCCATCCGCGTCTCTTCCGTCGGCACCCTCGTGACCCTGCGCGGCCCTGCCTCCGCGGTGAAGAACCTCGAGGACAAGGTTATTGCCTTCGTCGAGCAGGAGAAGGAGGACGAGAAGGAGCGTGGCTTCACCATGTCCTTCGATTTCCCCCAGAAGTTTGCCAACCACCTGATCGGCAAGGGCGGCTCCAACATCAAGGAGCTCCGCGACCGCTTCGACGTCGAGATCCAGGTCCAGGACGGCATGGTCGAGCTCAAGGGCCCCAAGGCCAAGGCCGAGGCTGCGAAGGCTCACATCAGCTCCCTGGGCCGCACGCTCGCCGACGAGGTCACCCACGTCCTCAAGGTCGACCCCAAGTTCCACAGGGAGCTCATCGGCTCGGGAGGCAGCGTGACCAACCGCCTGCAGACCAAGTACAAGGTGCTCATCTTCTTCCCCCGCTCCGGAAAGAGCCCCAAGGACGAGGAGGGCGCGGACGCCGCCAGCGACGCCGGCAAGCCCAGACGTCACCAGGAACCCGACGAGGTCATCGTCCGCGGCCCCAAGAAGGGGGCTGACGAGGCACGCGACGAGATCCTGTCTCTCCTGCAGTACCTCAAGGACAACTCCTTCACCGCGACCGTCTCCGTCCAGCAGAAGCAGGTCCCGTCCATCATTGGCCAGGGCGGCGCGGCTCTCGAGGAGCTCCGCGTTGCCACCGGCGCCAAGATCGACATCCCCAGCGGACGCGACGCCGAGACTGTTGAGATCCAGATCAAGGGCACCAAGTCGCAGGTTGCCGCCGCCAAGAAGGCTCTCGAAGAGAAGCGAGACGTCTTCAACGACACCGTTGTGCGGACAATTGAGGTCGATAAGAAGCACCACAAGTCCCTCATCGGTGCCGGCGGTAAGTTTCCCGGTCCTCCAATGAACGACGTGATGCTAACAACTCCCAGGTGCCAACCTCCGCGAGCTCGTCGTCAAGGCCGGCGGCTCCGACGACCGTCGCGAGCTCGCCCGCACCATCCAGTTCCCCAAGCAGGATGCTGACGCCAACACCATCAAGATCGAGGGCCGCACGGACGTTGTCAACAAGATCGTCGCCCGGATCCAGGAGATCGTCGCCGAGAAGGAGAGCCAGGTCACCGAGGTGCTGGACGTCCCCACCGAGAAGCACCGCTCGCTCATCGGCCGCGGCGGCGAGACCAAGCGCCAGCTCGAGTCTAAGCTGTCCGTCTCCATCGACATCCCCCGCCAGGGCGACGGTAAGACCGGCGTCAAAATCACGGGCCTGCCCGCGAACGTCGAGAAGGCCAAGGAGCACATCGGCTCGCTCGTCAAGGAGCAGGAGGGCGAGACGCTCCAGGTGCCGCGCAGCCTGCACAACTCCATCTCTAACAACGGTCAGTTCTTCCGCCAGCTGCGCAACAACCACCAGGTGTCCGTCGACCACGCCGGCGCGGCCCTGCCCCCCAAGGCCAGCGCCAGCAGCCGCAGCAACGGTGGCGCCCTCCCGCTGATCACGGACGAGGACGATGCCTCCGCCGACGTCCACTCCTGGAAGGTCGTCGACACCGGTGCCGGCGAGGACGGCGACATCCCCTGGGTCCTGCGCGGCTCGCCCGAGGGCGTCGAGAAGGCCAAGGCCGCCATCGCCGCGGCCATCGAGCAGGCCCGCAAGAACACCCACACGGGCTACCTCGTGCTGCCCGACCCCAAGACCTACCGCTACGTCATCGGCCAGGGCGGCAGCAAGGTCAACTCCATCCGCAAGCAGAGCGGCTGCAAGATTAACGTCCCCCGCAACGACTCCAACGAGGATGCCATCGAGGTCATCGGCACCGCCGCCGGTGTCGAGAAGGCCAAGGACCTAATCCTGGCCGCCGTCCGCGAGGGCGCCAGCGCCCGCTCCGCGCCCCGCGACTAGCCGTCCAGGGACGAGTGGGGAAGCGACGGCGCCGTCGAACCCGAGACGGTCGCCTTCAGGCTGCAGCTCCGCGCTCTCGTCGCCGAGCAGACCGACGAGATGCAGCAGATGAATGCAGCAGCATCGAAGTGGTAGAGGTGTTTGAGTAGCTGGCTGTGAGATACGGGCTTCTCTCCTTTACCTAATGGGCCCGGCGACACGACGTCGGGCGAGCACAAAAAAAGGATATGTAAAAAGCTGTCGAATACACTGGATTGATTTACTTCTGTGCCGTATGTTGTGACGTGATAACTATAACGATCAAACTAGATCCTAGCCGGGTAACGTCTCCTGGAGGGCAGGATGCTGGGACGACCCCGGGCCACCTCATTCACGGGTAGCACATCAATGGCATATCACCCTGAGCACATCATTCATAGCCGAAAGATTGACAGTATTGGTACATGATGCAAAATCAACACAGGCTTCGTGCGAATCCATGAATCCCTTTGCCGTGCGCTCCTCCCGCGTTGCCCCCCAATCCATCCCCCGTGACCTGCCATTACGCCAGCCGACGTGACCAAAAGAAAAACAGAGACTTCCTATGATCGTCGCGAGACTTAGTTCTTGGGGAAGGCGTCCTCCATGCGCTGGCGGTACTTGTCCTTGATGACTCTCCTGTTGAGCTTCTGCGTGGCGGTGACGAGGCCCTTTGTGGTTGTTAGCTATGTGCTTCTTTCCATGTGTACGACAGGGGCAACTTACGCTGTCGGGGGTCCACTCCTCCTCGACAAGGACGACGCCGCCGATGATCTCGAGCCCGGTGAGGCCGGCCTTGCGGCCGGCCGAGGTGAGGTCCTTGAGGACGGTGTCGACGACCTTGGGGTGCGTGTGCATGTCGTGCTCGTCGACGCCCAGCTTCTGAGCCTCGTCGGCGAGGACCTTCTCGTTGGGGGCGATGACGGCGATGGCGCGCGAGTGCTCGCCGTCGCCGTAGACCATGATGTTCTGGACGAAGTGGCTGCCGCGGTAGACGGACTCGAGCTTCTCGAGGGCGATGTACTCGCCGCCCTGCATCTTGACCAGGTTCTTGACGCGGTCGATGACCTTGAGGTGGCCGACGGAGTCAAACTCGCCAATGTCGCCTGTCTTGAACCAGCCGTCGGCCGTGATGGCCTTGGCCGTCTCCTCGGGGTTCTCGTAGTACTCCTTGAGCACTGCGGGTCCCTTGACCCAAATCTCACCCTGGGGCGGCACCGTGTCGGTGGAGTAGTTGAGGTCCGGGATGGAGACGAGCTTGACGTCGACGGCGGCGGGGATGGGGCCGATGGCGGTGGAGGTGTACTCGAGCGGGTCGCCGAGCGCGCCGTTGGCGGCCGTCTCGGTGAGGCCATAGCCCGTCAGCATGGGCGCGACGGTCATGGACAGGAAGTGCTTGGTTCCGTCGGCGATGCCGCTTGCGCCGTTCATGGTGAAGCGGAGACGGCCGCCCGTGAGCTCGCGCACCTTCTTGAAGACGACGCTGTCGAAGATGGTGGCGAAGGGCAGGCCGTGCTTGACCATGAAGCTCTTGTAGTTGAAGGCGCCCCAGAAGAGGGCCTTGACGAACGCGCCGGAGCTGTTGACCTTGGCGACGATGCCCTTCTTGACCGACTCCCAGACCTGGGGCACGCCGACGAGGGCCGTCGGGCGGAACTCGCGCATGTCGCCGGCGCAGTTCTTGACCGACGAGTCGGCGAGCGTCCGCGGGTTGCCGTAGCCGAGCGTGCCGCCGGCGAACAGCACGAGGTTCTCAAGGACGAGCTCGAAGATGTGGGCCAGGGGCAGGTAGGCAAGGACGTACTCGTCGCTGCTGACAGACTCCTCGACGCAGGTGTAGAGACCGGTAACTGAGAGGCCGCGGTCAGCAAACACCTTGGCACGCGCGAATCGGACGCCGATACTTACTCGCTGCGACCATGCCGGAGTGGGTCATGGGCACGCCCTTCGGGGTGCCGGTCGAACCGGAGGTGTACATGATGCAGAATGTGTCCTCGGGGCTGGGCTCGACGGGGTCGGCGGGGTAGTCCTCGCCGAGCTGGCGCACCTCCTCGATGCTGAGGATCTTGACATCGGGGTTGGCCTTCTTGAACTCGTCGACCTCGGTGCCGTTGGCGAAGATGGAGCTGTCGTTGTAGATGATGAACTTGACGTTCTCGGCCTTCTTCAGGCCACCGGTGGCCGTCTTGAGGAGTTGGGGGTCGAGGTACATGGCATCGGCCTTGGACTGGAGCAGCGAGTGCTCGACGCCGCTGGCGCCCAGGGTGTCGTAGGCGGTCACGATAGACATGGACTGGGAGCCGCACGCGTGGGACAGGGCCATCCAGTTCGCGCTGGGGACATAAGCTCACGGTCAGCTCTGGTTCTGGGGAGGACGAGCGGGGTGGGGGGGACATCGGGCATCAGGCGTACGTCGTGGTAGCAAAGAGGTGGACTCTGCTGCCCTTGCTCAGGCCCAGCTTGCGCAGGCCCGAGCCGAGCTGCAGGATGTAGGTGTAGAATTCCGAGTAGGTCTGGTACGAGTACTTGGACAGCTCAAAGTACTGCCACTCCTTCTCGACCATGGTGACCTCGCCATCGACGTTCTTGGGGACCTTCTTCTTCTCCTTGTGCAGGTGGATGAGCTTGCGGGTGCCGACGGCGGGCTCGTTGGCGTAGACGGTGGAGCTGCGCTTCACGATGTCGTACATTGTGTTGACATCGGGATGGGGCTGGGTGCGCAGGCCGTTCCTGGCCTTCCAGTGACGGCGCGGGAGAGTCTCGCCCTCGACGCGCTCATAGCCGGGAGACTCGATGGTGTAAGGTGGTTTGTGCACCTTGTACAGGGGCGAGACGCCGTGAGTCCAAGACATGTTGGCGGCGGCGGCAGTCGTCGGCTTGGTGGAGGAGGGGGTTTCAGTGAAGAACAGTCCGACCAGCACGGCGGCGAGGAGGACGAAGACGGCGGTGGTGATTGACGGAATGGTGAAGGTGTATCCGCACACGATAGTTTGAAATGGGAGAGGGAGCGGAGGACGGGATGACGGACAGACCAGACCAAAGGGAGAGGCAGTCGAGGAGGACGTGGAAGAAGATCCGGGGTAAGCGTCCGAGCTCCGAGTGGTGTGGTTAGTCGACCAGCGGCAGGGAGGGGCTTGGGGAGGCTGTCAAAGGGAGACAAGCTGAGGCTGGAGAGCAGAGGCTGAAGGCTAAAGCTTCGTGTTTGCGTGCGCGTTGCCTTGGCCGAGAGCTGTCGTTGCGTTGGTTTTGTACGGACAGGACGGAAGCGCGAAGTAGAGCTGCCGCGAGAAAAATGGGCGAGGGGACTTTAATTGCGTCACAGTTTCGCTGGAGCTGCAGGCCTAACGAGGCAATACCAACCCAGCGGCAGCACCAGATAATGACAGGGAATGGCAGGCAGGGGAGGGGAGGGAGATCCGCCACTGGCCGATATGTGGCCCCCTAGGTAGCCTCTAGGTGGCCTGTAGGTACCTAGGTACTGTACTATTGGAGGTGCTATCAGCTGGCTCCCGCCGGGGCCGTATCTCTTGTGCCTCCCGCCCCCGCTGGAATCTGGCCAATGAAGCTGGTGGTGACAGGGAATGCAGCACTGAAAGCTGGAGCTCCCTGCCGCGCCGAGGTACTCGCACTAACAGCTCCGAGTGAGCTCCAGCAGCACAAGGAGGTACCGCAGAGCACACAGCTACAAGCTGGAGGTCTTGGCTGCAGCCCTGCGCCGTGCTCCAGAACGTCAACGTTGACGAGGGCAGCCGTGGCAGAGCAGACACAGGACACCAAAGCTCGGAACTGACGGAGGCCGCAAAGTCTACATCTCCCCAAACGAAAGTGAACAGGTGGCAAGTCGAGCTGGACGCGGAGATGCGTGGCCCGGGGGCACAGCTCGAAGCCACGTTTCTTGGTTTTCCGAATGGGTTCATGATAGAGGGCGAGCTGGTCTTTTTTACCTCGGTGGCACGGGATGGAATGCAATGCTGGTACCGTACCTAGACGAGGCACATACCACGGGCAGTGCCAATGGAGCTGAGCTCCATAGCTTCAGGGCTCCAGGGCAGCTTCCTCCCGCCTGTCTGGCCTGCAGCACCTCGGGCGCACCTCCAAATATCCAGTCAGCACCAGAAGGTACCACCCCACCTACTCGGTGCCGTGTGGTACTTGATATAACTTGCTAGCGTTCGGATAAAAAGAGGGGGCCATGGGGCTGAATGGGGCCTTGGCAGCTGGCCGAGCAGCCAAGGCGATGCGAGATCGGTCAGGTCGCCGCCTATCAAGGACTCGATAATTCCTGCCGTTTGCTCTGCTGACGACCTCTTTCCCCCTCAACAACCCGACTTACCCCAAATATGCCATGTCACGCGAACGAATGCCTAGGCCGACAAGACCTGCTAACCTTCGTCTGACCCTGTTCTCCAAAATCCAAACACCATCATCTCCTTCCCCAACACTCAACAATGCAACAACAACTGGCAGCAACCAAATCACATGACAGACGGCGGCCGCTAGGGGGGGACGGGACAGGCAGGGGACTCTGTCGTCGTCAACAGGGGAGCCGTTGGCCGATCCCAGCCGGCAGCGGCAGAACCGCCCGATGAAGAACTCCGGTCCCCACGGCCAATATCCTGACGGGCCTCTGTTTGATTGTTTGCTGCAGATTTTTGACTCGATGACCGCCAGTTCAGGCATTCCACAGTCCACCTGCACCGCAACACCGTCGACCGTCCCCCGACCGCCCGCGGATACACGGCCGCGCTCACGTGCAAAAAGGAGCGATTGTGGCTGACACATGCGATGCGCTCGCACCGACAGCCGAGGCGAAGAGCGCTGCGAGAAGGGGCCACGATTCGTATTTGACCTCTACCGCCCGACAAACCCTGTTTTCCTGCTCCCATCGACTGCGCGTGTCATTGGACACACCGCACTGCGAGTCCCCCGAACTCCATCCATGACTGCAGCACAGAGTTTGGTTCATCGGACGTCTTTGCGATGCGTCGCCCGAACGCCTGCTCATAGCCCATGCTACTGATTTCTATTTTGGCAGCTCCAGGACCAGAACAAGACCACCCGACTTGGAGCAAGCGCCCTGAGGCTATTCCCACGTTGCCCGACGCTGCCGACATATGTCATGCTGACGCCTCCCGTCCTCCCGAGTCGTGCGTCTGAGTCAGCCCCCGTCTTCGTTGTGTGATTGACGGACGCCCTCGGACTCCTCCGTCGTTCCTCGACGCTGCCGGAGCTATGGCCAAGTGCCGTGGGAGCACACCACCACCACCACCAGGAGGTGTCTTTGCTATCCGTGTTATTACCTGACTGACTGATGCGTCTTCAGGCGAGACTAACCACCACGATGCCGCCAAGCAAAAGATCCCAGACAACTCGCAGAAACCAAGTGGTCCACCGCGCGATACGGCTCGGGACCGCACGGGGTGAGAGTTCCTCGTGTGGCAGCCGGTCGAGCAGCAATTTATAGCATCAGCCGGGCCATCCCAATTTTTACGCGATCTCTCTCGCAGGCGGCCGAGCGTCGCAGGGCCAGCCGTATCGGACCAAGACCCGGCCCTGCGGAAACTCGATGATCCCGAGTCCCAGTCGGAGATGCAGCCGGAACTTCCTGCCCGGCAGTGCCGTGCTTCTGCTTCTGCTGCTGCGCTGCAGCGCAAATCCCGCGCAAGGCTGGGAGATGCCAAGACAGGTCGCAGCACACGCACGTGTCCCGGATCGCCAGCTTTGATGGCGTAAAGACGTCTGCCCGGTCTCGAGCCCTCCGTCTCTGCCACCATCGCGAGGCTAGGCGGGATCTACGCTGGGCTAACGGCCTGCACCTGGAGCTAAAACAGCACCGCTCGGCACTCCCTCGCACACCCCGGGGGGCCGTGTGTTAGCCTCATCCTGTCGACCTCGACCTGCGGACGCGAGACACAGACCTGCCACACGTACTCTGTCGACGCCCTGCCCTGCGCTACCTTGGCTACCCTGCCTCCGCCTGCCCAGATGCTAACACAGGTACGGACTGTCGTCTGCAGCTAACGGCCATCGCAATTCTAGAATGGACTTCCCCCATCGGACAGCAGCTGTCCCCCCTCCCCGTCCGCCAATCGAACGCGCGCACCCAGACCAACACCGCAGGGTCGCTCGCTCGCACACCTTGAGCACCGCGCTCGAAAAATATACTCGCCGTCACCACTGTCACAACAGTGAAACGCCCCTCTCTGCAAGCCCCGAGCGTAGAGACCAGAGAGCCAGAGACCACCAGCGCAGCATGTCATGTCCCAAGGGCCCGGCCGCCCAAAGACGCGCGCACACGCAGGGGATGCGAGGGAGGCGCCGCACCTCCGGCCTTGTTTGTCGGCACGGCACTGATTGTATTAAGATAGAGTTGTCGCAGCTTGCCGCCCTCCCCCCTCGAGATGAACTGCTGCCCTCTTCTCCCGTCGACCCAGACCTGCCGCCAGGCCTAGGACACCGCCTCTTCTCCCCTCTCCCTCGAGCTGTGAAGCCATCATGCAGCGGTTGTGTGGTATGCGCCCGGAAGGGCTGGTGAGTTTTCTCCTGCTCCGTGTTCTGCTCTGCCAGCCAAGGGAGGCAGCGGCCCTCGAGATGCAGACAGCTAACGCGGGCCCCAGACGGTGAACTCGAGGTTCAGCCCTCTCCCGTCCATGTGCTTCTTCGACACCATCATCATTCCGCTGCCGGCGTGGATCAGGATAGGCATCACGTTCGCCTTCTTCCACTTCGTCGTGCCCGTCCTCATCGTGGACAAGATCAAGCGGTACCAGGTCAAAAAGGAGTGGCAGAGGCATGCGCAGTTGTCGTTCTACTACTTTTCGATCCTCGTCGTCTTTCTCATGGAGGCCATGGAGATTGCGCGGCTGGCACAGATCCGCTACGCCATCGGCCTGCTCCCCTTCGTCTTCGCGGGCTGCGGCGTCAGCGCCGCCATGCAGGCCACCGGCGGTGCCAAGGGCCGCATCCGCAACTGGCAGGTCGCCAACATCATCTTCTGGATCATGAGCGTCGCCGTCACCATCATCAAGATCCTCACCATCCAGCGCTCTAGCATGCGGAGCCCCGAGTTCCGCCGCATGAACACCGACTACCCGACCACGCACCAGGTGCAGGACCTGGCCGTCATCGCCGCCTTCTACTTTTTGCTGTTCGCCAACGAGGTCGCCCTGTTCTTCCAGAAGACGTGGGAGGAGACGGTCAACGCCGAGAACATCAAGCGGCTCGGCCTCACCCGCTCCATCAGCGACCAGGCCCGCTACGACCTCACCCGCGCCATGGAGGACGGCTACTACCCCTCGGGCGTCACGTACCTCACGCTGCGGCTCGAGGGCGAGTCGACGAGCGAGAAGGACGTGCCCGGCGGCGCCGCCAGCAGCAAGGAACACGACCTCAAGAAGACGACCAGCCACAACACGTCCGTCGCCGGCTCGTCGTCGAGCGAGAAGACGGGCCGCCGCATCATCGACGACGACTCCATCGAGCCCGTGCCCATGATCCCGCCCAGCTTCCGACGCAGCGAGCGCTGGTCCTCCGCCATGACTCTTCAGGATGCCGGCGCCGACGAGCCCCTGAACGAGAAGGCCGGCGGCAAGAAGCGCGGCAGCGAGCGGTGGTCGTCCGCCATGACCCTCAAGGAGCCTGCGCCCATACGCGACCCCAACGACAAGCGCGGCTCTGGCCTCCCTGGTGCCAAGGCCTCGCCCACGTTCGAAAACATCGACGAGACGGCGCCGCTCGAGCCCGCGACGACGTCGTCCTCGCGGTACACCGACGAGAGGGCCGCCACCAAGGCCATGCTCGCCGACAGCCCCTTCCCCGTCAAGCAGCCGCACTCCCCGGCCGCCGAGAGGCGCTCGTTCCTGCTCAAGCCCGGCAACCCCAATCCCAACGCCGAGCGGTGGTCCTCGGCCATGACGCTCCGCGGCGAGCCCACGTCCCCGGGACCGAGCGGCCTCAAGGAGCAGCAGCAGGCGACGACGTCGGCCACGGCGCCCACGACGCCTGAGAGGAAGCCCTCGGGCGGGGAGAGGAACTCCATGAGGCGATACTCGGACTGCTCGTCGCGGTCCATCAGGCGCTTCTCTGCCCGCAGCGACCTGCGCGAGGCAGCAGCCACGGCAGCCGCGTTTGTCGACGGCGAGGGTCCGCCGTCGTCGCCCGAGGTCTCGGAGCATACGCACCTTCAGTCCCAGCAACCGCCCTCGCCATAATTGGCGTTCATCCCTTTTGTCGTAAAAGAAATAATGCAAATTGAGAACACCCCATCTGACGAGGCTCGAGATGTGGGAGTGTAGTGTATAATCAGGAGCTCTCGTCCCCCTTGCCCCCTTCTCCCGCACAGGAACCGTACCTAGACAACGCAGCAGCGAAGATAACCAACCCTCTCCTGGTCAATCTGTAAACAAATCACCTTTTCTTATTCCAGAACCAGAGACACTTTTTAATCTAAAAATCTATTTAAACCGGCTTGCCACGGTCGTATGCGTTTCTTTTTTTCGTGGTGTTTCCTGTATCTTACGGAGTACTAGCCTCAGCCCCATAGATCGATGAATTCACAGAGCAATCGGAATTTGAACAAATGCGTAAATGACGGTCAGATTGTGACGCGCGGCGCCACGGAGGAGAGCTAATCTCGGTGCTATGGTTGCCTGGCGCCGATCTTTCGCACGCCTACCGTCCGGCTAGTGAGTTGTCGTGGTGGCTTGAGACGAGACAGGCTCGGGAGGCATTTTGGCGTCACTAGTAGAAAAGACGTTCCCCCCATCGGATCGCCAGCGCCGCGGAGGGCATAACATTGAGATGCTCCCCCTTCGCATGTCTAGTAGCCTCCCGGGTTTACAATCCAGGTGTCCTGGTGCGGTGACACCCATGGGAGGGGGCCGCGTCGCCCGGAGCTTGCATTCGGGAACCAGCTTCAACTTGCCCGTTCGGCTCCGGACCCGCTCCTCCGATCCGCGATCCGGCCTGTCAGATCGGGACGGCTGGTCTGTCGTTTTTCTGGAGCCTCATCGATCGCGGCGGTACTTATGCAGGCAGACCAGAAGCTTGAATACATCTTGGGAGGACCAGATGTATCGTTCTCGGGGGGGCTTCCCGAAGCACACGTTCGTCCTGTCAAAAAGACCCCTGAGGCATCATGAGAGAGCCGAAGACCCTCCAGGACGTCGCCCCTTAAATCCATGACGACGATTCGTCCCAATCTACGACCATCCATCATAAATCACTCTACTACAGCACATATACCCTCCCATTCACCAGCTGCATCGTCAAAAGGCGGAGGCTTCAAGTAATCCGTACATCTGTTTGATCGTCGCAATGCCCGCCTCGGCCCGAGCCAACCCACGAGACAATCAGAACTTGGAAACCATACGAGACCTCAAATCACACATACGGAGACTACTGCTCCAACTCCCAGGACAACACGGAATTCGCAACTTCTCATTTCAGCTAAAACTAATGTTGTCGTGGTCTCGTCGCGAATCTTGTATAAAAAAAAGACTCCCCCGTCCGTCCTCCACCACCACCAATGCGACGGGGAAGATTCCCACCAGACGCCATGCTTTGGAAAAAGCGCTTTGAAAATGGAAAAAAAAGGAGCAAAAACGATGCCATCCCCCCGGCTGCAGATAGAAACCTCTATGACTCGGACCAATCCCCTTCAAGCACAGCCCCCTCATTTACATACGTCTTTTTGTCAAGTCTCTCTATTACGGTCACCTCCTCGCCCGCCCGTGCTTCCGCCGGAAGAAGACCAGGTACGGCACGTCGCTGCTGCCCTTCTTGAACACCTCGTGGCTGACGTCGTTGCCCTTGTTCGATCCGTCGATGCGCACCGGCGTGACGCGCGAGTCGCTGATGCGGTACCACGCGTGCGGGTCCGGGTTCTGCGGCTCACGCACGTAGGAGTAGTAGTGCCCGCTGGTGATGTTGGTGCCCGTGTGGACGATGACGGCGTAGCACTCGTAGTCGTGGGGCGTCTCGAAGCGGTCGTCCGGCGGCGGGCTGCCCGACGTGCCGCGCTCCTCGGGCGGGATGAAGAAGGCATCAAGGCTGAGGTTGGCAAAGTCCCACGTGACCATGTCCCGCTTCTTGTGCAGCTGCAGGGAAGAGTCGTAGTCGAAGCGCCGGAACTGAAGGCACAGCAGCTCCGGCAGGCGGGCTAGCCTGACCTGCTTCTGGCCCTGCACGTTCATGTTGCACGTGTCGCACTTGTAGTCCGGCAGCATCTCGGGCTCGATATACGACCGCATGCAGTCCTCGATCGTGCTCGTGCGGCCATTGACGGGCATCGAGATGAAGTCGAACGTCGCCCAGTTGTACGTGCGGTTGTGACACCGCGAGCACACCACCGTCGACAGCTCCAGCCCGCGCCAGTACTTGTCGACGATGGACAGGTTCGTGCGCGAGTAGTTCTCCCACCACTCGTACGCCCCCTGCAGCATCGACTTGCCGTTCTTCATTGACGGTGCCGATGACGCGTCGTCGCTGCCGCGGTCGCGCCGCATGTTCGTCTCCTCGTGGAGGTACGCCATCAGCCACGACATGAACTCCTGCGCGTCCTGCTGCCGGTTGCCGCCAAACTCGTCGCCCTTCTCCTTGATGCGGCTCTTTTCGCACACCGACCGGGAGTAGTCCTAGGGGTGTTAGTTGGTGCTGTGAGGATCGCGGATCGATGGCTTACCATGAGTGTCTGCGCCTTCATGACGTCAAACTTGCCAGAGTCCATCCAGTGGAACAGGTTGGACAGGATGCGCGACATGAGCTGAGGGTGGTCGTTCTTCTCTTCCGGCTTCTTGGGCACCTTGTACGTGTTCTGCCACTCCGACGTGGCCAGCTCCTTGCCGAAGCCCGGCGACATGCGCAGCGCCTGAATCGAGCTGTTGGCATAGCACCACACGCCCGGGTTGTTGAGGCCCGTGATGTGGTGGCCGTCCTTGACCCCGCCGCCGACCGACGGCGAGTCCGGACGGGCCAGAGGGCCCTGCTTGAGGTTGCGCGCCTGGGCGGGGAACGCCAGGGCCGGGGGGGCCTCGTGGTCGTCCTGGGTCTGCGAGAGGCCGCTGTAGCTGGGCCGGGGCACGGCCGGCGCCGGGCGCGTAGGCGGCGACGGCAGCTCCGAGTAAAAGTCGACGGGGCCCTGGCCGTATTGGTTGTAGGATGACCGGTCCGGGCTGATGGGCGACTGCATGGACTCCTGCTCGGTCGAGACGGCGGGGAACCTCCGCAGGAACTCCTCGGTGCTGCGCACGTGCATGAAACCAGGAGACCGCGCTGTCTCGAGGTCGGCGTTCTGGAGCGTCTCCTCCCACTGCTTCACCTCTTCGGGCTTCAGGGGCGTGACCTTGTACTTGCGGTTCGGCTTCGATATGGTTATGGTGGGCTTCTGGGGGGACCGTATGCGGGGCGCTAAGCCTCTGCCGGCGCCCACCGTCTGCGACGTCGCGAGCGCGGCCCTGCCCATCAGGTCCGTCCAGGCGTCCAGGCCGCCTTGCAACAGCTTGGGCGGATTCTTTAGTTCTTTACCGTAGTTGAAATACGACAGCGCGCGCCGCAGGGACAGTAACGCGGCCGCTTCCTCATCGGGCGAAATATACCTCGGGATGGAGGTCGAGTCCTGGTCGTGGAACACCACGAGGTCGAACGCGTCCCTCCTCTCGAAGTGGTAGTACTCCTGCGCCGGCGAGAGAACCATGCTCTCGGCGATTTGCGCGGCGGAGATGTTCTCCCGCAGCAGGATGCTGGGCTCGATGCATATGACGGCCTGCGACAGGATGTGGCCCTCGTCGAAGTCCTCGCGACTGCGGACGTCGATGATCAGGACCTGCAGGGCGGCGGAGCCCCGCCGGATGTAGTTCGTTAGTTCCTCGGCGGTGATTGTATCGCCTTCGGGTATCGAGATGCTGGTCCTAGCGGGCGCCGCGGGCTCGTTGGCGGCCGCGGCGTTGTACGCGGACTGGGAGGCAAAGTAGTCGGAGGATTTATTGGCGAGGGTTGTGTTGATGGCGGCTGAGGAGCCCGTCCTGCTGAACAGGCCGCGGGGCGTGCTCGACGGCAGCGAGGCCGCCTCGTTCGACACCGTGCCGCGGGCCGGGCTGTAGATGGCGTCCGGCATCTTCGGGAGGTCTGGCAGGCTCGTGACGACGGCCACCCTGGGCTTCTCGACCGGCTCGGGCGCGGGGGGCATCTGCCTCGGGCCCAGCGGCCTCGGGGGCACGATGGGGTGTGTTCGTATGCGCGGGTCCTGGCCTGGGAGGGCAACGGGCCCCCGGAGGTTGGCGAAGCGGGCAGCGAGGTCTTCGGCGGCCTTGCTCTTGGCGCCCGGTCGAAGTACGTTCCCGCTGAGGGCCTGCGGCTTCGGCTGGACGGCGGGCCTGGCCCTGCTCCCCGGCGAGCCGTTGACCTGGGCCCCGGCTCTCGTAGGGCTCATCGGGGGCGGCGAGCCGGGCACGCCCTGCGGCGTCTGCGGACGGTTCGGCTCGCCATTGACCACCGAGGAGGGTCTCGAGGAGGGTCTCGAAACGGTGGGGCGGACGCCCGTCTTCTGGTTGTCCGCGATGATGTCCGCCTTGATCTTCTCAAAGCTCGCGTGCTGCGAGTCTATCTTCTTCATGAGCGTGCTGTAGAAGCGGCTCATCTCGGCGTGTCCGCCCTTGACGGCCAGGGCGTCCGGGTGCTGGGGGATGTATCTAATGGCGATTAGGGAGGCACTGATGTACTCCCTGAAGGCGAGGTCGGGACGGCCGAAATCACGGAGGGTCTCGGCCTGGCGCATGGCGGCGTCGCCCATCTCGAGCATCCTACGCAGGGGCAGTTTCACGTCGATGTCGGGCGAGGCCGAGGTGAGGTCGTCTATATGGGGCAGCGGGGGCTTGCCGCCGCGACCGGCAGCGCCGCCGTCTCCGCCCATAGCGAGGGAGTGTCGAGCGGTGCCGTTGGACACGGCCGGGCCGCCGCCGCCGAGGACGGTTCTGGTGGCCGAGGAGGCCGTCGTCGAGCTCATATGAACGAGAAACGGTGTCTGTAGGTCGGATGTGGAGGGTGGATCATGTCGTAGCAAGCGTGGGAGCTCGGCGGGACGGAGGAAAGCGGCAGCAGTGGTGGTGGCAGCGGCAGCGGTAGAGGTGGTCGTCGTGGGATTCGGAGGAGTCGAGACGCGGAGGACGGGACGCGGACGCAACGACAGTCGGCGGCGGGTTCGTCATGAGTGGCAGGCGGCGAACGGGAGGGCTTTAGTAGGCGGACCGGCTTGGCTGCAGGTACAGGGTTCGTTGTGGTTTTTTATGGCGCTGCTGCAGGGAGGGCGTGGTTGTGCATGATTTTCGTGAATAGAAGCCTCGAGCTCTAAGGGCCCGCGATATAATGGGCGAGTCGAGTGAATGAGCGTCTTTGACGATGTGACGCGGGATGCGTTGCTGCGGGCCTGGTGAGAGGAGGATGGTCCGTGGTGGTGGTCGTCGAGGAGGACAGCCTTGTCGAGACGCCGGGCGCTAACAGTTTCAACAATGGCGAGACATTGCGGAGAGGGAACGGTACCGTTGCAGCGGCGGTGTTTTGGGGGGTCCCGCGGTATCCCACCCGAGAGGCCCGGTACCTTTTGATGATAGTCCACTGACGCTTCCGGCCTTCAGTGGTTCGGGCGCTGAGGGCAGGTGCCAGGTGGGCAGCGGACCTTGGTCACTGCCACTCTCGGCGTTGGGTACGTGACCTTGCCCGTAGGTACCGGGTAAGTATCCGTACCCACGTCGGATATTCTACTGTTGGTTTGACTTTGGAAATGGATCAGTACCTAGATACTTTGGCTTGGAACCGAGTGCGATATCGAGCTATCAAGAAAAGTTTGTCCAGTCCTTAGAGGCTGTTCAGTTGTTTCGCCAGCTGAGGCAGGTGCTGCCCAGGTGGCCGGCCTCCGTCCAGCATCACCGCAATTTGGCGGCGCTGGCAATGGAGCCATGCGCCACAGACGCCCCACCTGCCTCGCCTAACATCGTCATCTCTGGGGAACGTCCCGCCGCGGCTGAGCCTTTTGGGTTAGCGCAGAGTCACGGGGGAGAGATGGCTACAGCCTGGAAGGCAGCGGCAACAGTCCAGCAGGTCACACCCCTGTACATTCGTACTGAGCCAACGTAACGGCACCCACCCAGCGCCCAACCCGCCAGCAGCTGTCCTGGGCTGTCACTGAGGCCGGCATCTCCAACAGGAGGCACAGCACACTGCACAGAACGACACTAACTGCACTTGCATACGCACCCCAACCCCGAGGCTGCAGACACGCAACGCCAGCCTGAGCTTCCCATCAATATCCCGACCCCCAACGCGCAATCCCGTTTGTCCTGCGCTTCGTAGTCCCGACTCCGCCCTCCGTCTCGCGACCGCACACGAAGCATCCATTCTTGCAAACATAGATACCCGCCCGTCGACGATCGAAACGAAGCAGCAGCCCGACACCTACACCTACGACTCCCCCTCCCGCCGGACCAACGTTTCCCAGCCGCCACGATGATGGGCTGGTGGTCCAGCTCGGCCAACACGGCCCTGGACGAGCAGATTGAGAAGGCCACCGGCAGCAGCTTGTACGGCCCCTCCTCCCGCGGACTCGTTTGCGATGCGCGCTTCTGACACTGCAGACAGGGAGGACATCGCCCTGAACCTGGAGATCTCTGATGTCATCAGATCCAAGACCGTTCAGCCCAAGGAGGCCATGCGGTCCCTGAAAAGGCGCATCGGCAACAAGAACCCCAACACCCAGCTGAGCGCCCTGAATGTACGTACGCCCTTCGGGACGCCGTTTGGCTGCCTGGCTGCCCCCGTGCCGTGTGCGTGCGTGTGCGTGTGCGTTTGACTAAGCTAACCCGGATGCCCGCCAGCTTACCGACACCTGCGTAAAGAATGGCGGCACCCACTTCCTCGCCGAGATAGCCTCGAGAGAGTTTATGGACAATCTGACTTCGCTGCTCCAAGCCGTTGGTCCCGCCGCCGTCAACCACGAAGTCAAGCAGAAGATTCTCGAGCTTATACAGTCCTGGGCCGCCGCCACCGAGGGCCGCCACGATTTGGGATACATTGGAGAGGTCTACAAAACCCTGCAGAGAGAGGGCCACCATTTTCCTCCCAGAATCAGCGTCTCCAGCAGCATGATCGACAGCAGCGCCGTAGGTTCCCATCGTCGTCTCTGATGCTCCCCAAGCTGACCCCTTCGCAGCCCCCCGAGTGGGTAGACTCGGACGTCTGCATGCGATGCCGAACGCCCTTCACCTTTACAAACCGAAAGCATCACTGCCGGAATTGCGGCAACTGCTTCGACCAGCAGTGCTCGGCCAAGTCGCTGCCGCTCCCCCATCTCGGCATCCTGCAAGCCGTCCGCGTCGATGACGGCTGCTATGCGAAGCTCACGGATAAGTCGTCCAAGGGCGGCCCCGCGACGCCCCAGCCCCGATCGCCCACCTATCCCTACAAGACCCGGAGCACGTCCGCGATGCAGCCGCGCAACGCTCGCGTTGATGACGCCTTCGACGAGGACCTGAAGAAGGCGCTGGCTATGAGCCTCGAGGAGGTCAAGACATACTCCCGGGGCTACGTCGACCCTACGGCCAACGGGCCCTCCAAGGTCAACGGCAGCTCGGCGGCGGCAGCGGCGCCCGCCAACGGTGGCGAGGACGAGGACGAGGATCTCAAGGCCGCCATCGCCGCCTCGCTGGCCGATATGGAGGAGCAGAAGCAGAGGCACGCCGCCGTTCTCAAGGAGCAGACGTCGAGCGCCGGACCCTCGTCCGCCCAGCACTTCGCCCTGCCCAAGAACGACTACGAGCTGACCCCGGTCGAGGCCGAGAACATCAACCTGTTCGCCACGCTCGTCGACCGTCTGCAAACGCAGCCCCCCGGCACGATCCTACGGGAGCCGCAGATTCAGGAGCTTTACGACAGCATCGGCACCCTGAGGCCGAAGCTCGCGCGCACATACGGCGAGACCATGAGCAAGCACGGTAAGTAACCATGTCGCACAGTCGATAATGCAGCCCGCTGACCCGACTCCAGACACGCTGCTTGACCTCCACGCCAAGCTCTCGACGGTCGTTCGCTACTACGACCGCATGCTCGAGGAGCGCCTCTCCAAGACGTACAGCCAACACGCCATCGGCGGCTACAACCTCCCTCCCCCCCGCCAGCCGAGCGCCTACCCGTCCCTGCAGGCAAGCGCACCCGGCCCTGCCGAGAGCTTCTACACGGGCGAGCAGCGTGTGGACTACGGCCACGCACCGCCGCCCCAGGCCTACGCCCAGCACCCTCAACACACACCCCAGCCCCCGTACGCGACGTTTGACAAGCGCGCCTCCGTCGTGCCCCCGGCCGGCCAGTACCCTCCCCAGCAGGAGCCACAGCGGACGGACAGCTGGAGGAGCGGAGGCGCCCCGGCGGCTGAGCCGTACGCACCGCAGGCACCATATCCCACCGAGCCGACTCCCCCGGCGAACCACCAGAGCAACCAGCCTCCCCAGCCGACGGGGACGCCGGCCGCCGACCCCAACGCCTCGTACTACTTCAACCCGCAGCAGCCGAGCGCGCCGCCGTCTGCCGACCCGAACCCCTCGCCGTACCCCAACCTCGAGCAGTCGATGCAGTATCGACAGCCCGCGGCCCACCAGCAGACGCCCGTCCAGGCGCCCGCACAGCCCTCGCAGCCTGCGCAGCACCACGCCCCGCCGCATCAGCAGAGCTACTGGCAGCCGTCCGTGCCGCAGCAGTCGGCGCACCCCCAGCAGCAGCCGCAGCAACAGCAGCAGCCCTGGCAGCAGCAAGGCCAGTACAACGGTGGATATACCCAGGAGTCGTTCCCGTCTGCGCCGCAGCACGCCCCGAAGCAGCCGGCGGTGGAGGAGAGTCTGATTGATCTTTGAAAAGGAGGACTGAAGGGGGGTCTCGAAGCATGCAAGGTCTACTACATTGGTACTCGGCGTTTCGGTGTCACACGGGCAGGCCGAGCACTTTGCATTCGGACTGGAAGAGAATGAGCTGTAAAATGACTTGTATTGTCGGACACTCGTGCTGTTGCTAGGGGCTGGTGCTCTGCATGTGATGCGGCTTGATTGGACCGAACAAAGACTAATATCCTACGATTGTCTGTGATTGTTGTGATGTCAAAGGGCTAATAATAACATGGAGTCCAGGCGGTAGTACATGCGATCGAGGTCGAGTCTCGAAGCGGCTCAGTCGAGGCTCGTCATACGGCTCGGTCGAGTCGGGCAATTCTGCCGAGCTCAACGTGTGCTACTCTCAGAACTTATTACGAAGGCTTCGTTCCATCGGCCCTGAAGTAGTGTCAGGACGCCCTCCGATTAATAAGCCGCGCTCGCCGCGGCGGCCCAACCACGCTCGCCGGGCGGGACCCACAGCCGCCCCGGTCATCGGCGCCGGACACTTCTAGCAGCGGTGCATGCAGTTTCCTGTCCTGGCTGCGGTGCGGTGGCTTGCTCGTTGAGTCATTTCAGAAAGGTTCCCCCATGATGCGCGGCCCGTTGACGGAATCCACTTGCCACGCCCCTCAACCAACCAAGGAATTTTCCCGAGACGAGACACGCTGCAAGGTAGACCATTACGTAGCCGTCTCGAGGCCGCGTGCTTTTATAATTGGATCGTGAGCCACCCGCGGCTGCGGTTTCCTGCCTAGACTTCTTGAATAGATCACACGAATTGCAATTGCTTTAAGACACGGCAGCGCTCGTTGAACTTGTGTATACTTCCTAATCCTCTCAATTCCCAACACAGAACCACGTCACCACCAAGAGACGGACACAATTCGCCATGGCCGTCCAGATCCACCTCGTCCGCCACGCCCAGGGCTTCCACAACCTCTGCGTCGAGAACGAGGCCCTCCGCGACCCCCTCCTGACGGACCTGGGCAAGCAGCAGTGCGCCGACCTGCGCGCCGCCTTTCCTCATCACGACCGCCTGGCGCACCTCGTCGCAAGCCCCCTCCGGCGCACCCTGGAGACCTGTCTCTTGGGGTTTGCCACCAACGAGTCCCCGAAGAACAAGGTCATCGCGCTGCCGGAGCTGCAGGAGGTCTCCGACGCCCCCTGCGACACGGGCTCCGCCGTCGCGGAGGTCGAGCCCGAGTTCCGCGAGCGCGGCGTCGATTTCAGCAGGGTGCCCGAGGACTGGACGGAGAAGCAGTCCGAGAAGAGCCCCTGGGAGCCGACCTTGGCAAAACTCGAGGTCCGCGCGAGGGAGGCAAGACGCAAGTTGAGGGAGATTGCGCGGGAGGGGGATGTTGTTGCTGTCACGCACGGTGGGTTTCTGCACTTTCTGACGACGGATTTTCACGGCATCGATGATGGCAAGGGTAAGTCCCCCGCGGGCGGAGACCGGAGGTGACGATAAGATTGTTAACTGTGGACAGCCACCGGGTGGAAGAACACCGAGTTCAGGTCGTACACCTTCGCCGACGAGACCGGCGAGGACCCCGAGGCGCTCCTCGTCGAGACGGAGGAGAGCTGGCGGCGCCGGCAGGGCGAGAAGAACCGCCCGTCCGCGGACGAGCAGGCGGAGCGGAAGCGCGTGTTCTACCGCGACATGGAGCCGTTCCTCAAGTACACCGCCGAGCGGGGGTGGATGCAGTAGACGGGTAGTAGACAGCACTAGACCGCAGAGCATAGAACTAAACGTTGGACAACTCGAGGACTGGCATTGGTCTCGACACGGGAGGGGTGGGGGGCCCTCTCTCTATTTGCATAGTACACAGCTTTGGTATAATCCCAGACACCATAGAACCCCGTCTAGAACCTTGTATTTTCCATTCATCATCATTTTTGTTGTTTCTTATGTCTTGACACCTGTCTAGAAGTCCTCCTCGCCGGACCCGGCGATGATGACGTTGTTCACCTTGAGCACCATGCGGCACAGTTGTGTCGCCAGCATGAGCTGCTGCCTCTTGCTGATGAGCGGGTCGATGACGAACGCCTCCTTCATGTCGTTGCTGCCGCGCGCCATGCAGTCGACGCCCAGCTTGCCGCGGCCGGCGGGGCCGGCCTTGACCTGCTGGCTCTTCACCTCGGCCAGGGTGGCGATCGGGTTGAGACCGCTGTTCTCGGCCAGCGCCATGGGCACCGAGTCGAGCGCCTCGGCGAACGCGCGCATGGCGTACTGCTCGAGGCCGGGCGTCTTGACGGCCTCGTCCTCGACGGCCAGCGAGCAGGCGATCTCGGCCGCACCGCCGCCGTAGACGACGCGGTTGTCACGGACGAGGTTGCGGACGACGCACAGGGCGTCATGCAGGGAGCGCTTGGCCTCGTCGATGATCTGCTGCGTGTTAGTTGAGGACGTAAGTAAGATGCAACACGCCCACTCACCATCTTGTTGCTGCCGCGGACAAAGACCGTCACGGCACGGGTGTTTGCGCACTCCTCGATGACCAGCATCTTCTCCCTCGTGGTGCCGAACGTCATCTCGCGGACGCGGCCGGCGGTACCGAGCTTCTCGGGCTTGAGGTCCTCGAAGCGCGGCACGATGCGGCCGTTGGTGGCGATGGCGACCAGCTCGATCTCCGGGCCGCCAACCCAGCGCACGGCCGGGAGGCCGTTCTGAAGCAGCAGGTGGTTGGCCTCGTCGTCGAAACCCCACTGGCAGAGGGCCAGGTTGGCGCCGGCGTCCTTGATCTGCTGGATCATCTCGATGAACTTCTCCCGCTCGTAGTTCTGCAGCTTCTTGAACTCCTCGACGCTGGTGATGTCGAGCTTGTGCTTGGTCTTGGGCTTGGGCGGCTCGAAGGCGCACGTCAGGATGGCGATCTTGGCGTCCTTGACCTCGGAGGGCATCTGGGGGTGAGAGAAGTCCTTGTCGATGATGACACCCTTGACGAGCATCGAGTCCTCGAGCGCACCTCCCACCTTGCCGTCGACCTTGATCAGCTCAAAGTCGACGTCTCTCCGCTCCAGGTCGGCGACCGACAGCACGGCGTCCACCGCGATCTTGGAGAACTGGTCGTGCGCCTTGGACACGATCTTGCTGCCCAGACTCGTCCGCGCCACCTTGAGCAGGTTTTCCGTGTCGTCCTTGCTGAACTCCATCGTGTCGGCAATCTTGTCGAGCTCCGCCACGGCGATGTCGCACGCCTGGTCGTAGCCGTCCGCGATGCGGATGGGGTGGATGCCCTTGTCGATCAGCTCCGCCGCCTGCTCGAGCAGCGCGCCCGCGAGCACCACGACGCCCGTCGTGCCGTCGCCAATCTCGTCATCCTGGGACTTGGAGAGCTCTACCAGCAGCTTGGCCACGTGGTTGGAGATCTCCATCTGCTGCAGGATCGTCGCGCCGTCGTTCGTCACTGTGATGTCTCCGTCCGGCGAGATGAGGATCTTGTCGAGGCCGCGGGGGCCCAGCGACGTCTTGACGATGTTCGCCACCGTCCGGGCCGCCAGGATGTGGTTCTTGACGGCCTCGTTGCCGTATTGCCTCTTCTTCTTTCCCTGGCTGCGGGGCGGTCAGCTTGCTTCCTATCTCCGGCGGGGTCGGCGGCGGACGCACTCTCTGACGACGATGAATGGGCGGCCCTGCTCGTCCTTCGTCATGACCGCTGCACAGTTGTCTGGTCAGCATGCATCCCGGGGGGTCGTTATCGAGGTCGCAGTGTCGCCTACCGTTGGCCATATCCAAGTCTGGGTCATGTTAGCTGCCCGAGTCACCGGTCCGAGGGGAGGATCTGCCACATACTCAACGCCATGATGAAGGTGGTCGCACGTCGCTTTTCGGGGGAGGTGGTAGGTTCGTGTCGCGTTGGTTGTGCGATTCAACTTTGGAGCGGCGACGGGGGGGATGTGAGGTATCGTCGTTAGGAGAGGGGGTACTTGAGCTCCAAGCACCAGGCCGTGGTGGACCAAAATTTCTGAATATTTGGTGGTGCCTGCCATTCTGGGACCAGAAGCTTCGGCGCCCGGGGGTGGGATAATCCGGCACTGTGGCTCACCGCCACCCCTCCCAGGAGGCAAGGCCACAGCGCTCTAAAGGTACCCCGCCATGGACATCGTTGCCCCTCCATGACCAACCTACCTGGAAGCCTGGTGGGGCCCACGCATCCCACTTCCAGCGTCATTTCGTCCAGAGATACCTACTTTACAACTCAATCACTCTTTTTCTGAGCAACCCTGAGGATCCGGCCATAACAGTCCGCAAGTTGCCTGCCAGCTTTTATATATACCCATAGTTTTGGTCTTTTCCTTCGTTGTTGTTTTCTACGTCTCCTCACACTTCCATCTGCATACCCTCGCACTTCCGACACATTCAAAAATTCCAACGTCAACTCATCGCGTCATAAACACCAGTCACAATGTCGCGCCACCAGGCAGTCCGCAACCTCGACTACGAGGAGGTCCTTGACGAGTACGACGCGGACGACTACGAAGAGGAGAATGAGAATGAGGGCGACAAGCTCAGCCCCGAGGACCGCGAGGCCATGACGCAGGGCACCGAGGCGGTCCGCAGCGCATTCGGCCCCGAGGCCGACAAGCTCACCACACAACAGATCCAGGACGCCCTCTGGTACTATTACTACGACATCGAAAAGACGGTGTCTTACCTCCAGAAGAAGTTCATCGCGGCGCCAGAGCCCAAGAAGGAGCCGAAGAAGGCCAAGGATGGTGAGTCGAGTTTGCTTTTATCTTGTCACTTTCGCGCAGGTTTCCTGGCGGGCACCAAGGACGGCAGAATTGAAGGTTCGGCAGATGGATTTGGTTACTGGGGCACGAGCGGCGGCGGTAGCGGCGTCGGCCAGGATTCAGGGTACCCCGTCCCGAGGATCGGATCTCTTTCTGCGGCCTCCTACTTTCACGGCGTCCCGCGTATGGGCGTCCCCGGACACAGGGAGGCCGTCCTGGTTGCTCCTCCGCCCCTCCCGGGCGGTCTCCTCGGCGGCGGAGACGGCGCCAAGGTCTCCAAGCTTCAGGCCCTTGCCGCAGCGCGCAAGAAGAAGACGGTCGAGGACAAGTCTGCCGGCCCAGAGAAGCGCTTGTCTGCTCTGAGCATCAGCGAGCAACCCAAGGACGGCGATGGGCCCAGCTCCAGCCTGTACGCCAAACGGCAAAAGCTGTCTCAGAATGCAACACCTCGCACCTCAACGCCGCCCCAGCAGGTCCCGGACAAGAGCTCGGCGTCCGATGCACCCTCCGCCATGGACCTCGACGGCGCTGGGGAGCAGTCCGGCGACGGGTCTGATGACGAGTGCGTCATCGTGTCGTCGACGAGGCCGTCCGCCTTCGCCCAGACACTCATCGGGCCTGCCAATCCTGCTGCCGCCGCCCCGCAGACGTACCCCATGCCGTACGCCGGCTCCTCCGCCTTCGTGCCCAGTGCTTTCTCCCAGCCAAGCCCTGACGACATCGTCCTCGCCGCGCAGGCGAAAGGTTCGCGATTTGCGAATATCCAATAAGACGCTAACTCTAATGTCTTGCAGCGGGCAACAAGTTCGACGCTGCCGCCGCCAAGAGCGCGGCCAAGAAGGTCGCCCCGAAGCCCAAGCCCGGCGACGCCCCGGCCGGGGAGATGAAGCAGCTGCAGCTCGACGACACCCCGGCACCCAAGAACAAGAAGCTCGACGTCCTCAAGGAGTTCGAGAACAGCGAGAACAAGCGGAGCGCAAGCTTCGTGGTCGTCGGTATGTCGCCCAAATTCCCACCCCTTTAAGGCACAACTAACGCACTCAGGACACGTCGACGCTGGAAAGAGCACGCTGATGGGCAGGTTGCTGCTGGAGCTCAAGTACATCGAGCAGCACCTGATCGATCGGTACAGGCGGCAGGGAGAGAAGATGGGCAAGGCCTCATTCGCACTCGCGTGGGTGATGGACCAGCGCGAGGAAGAGCGCGAGCGTGGTGTTACGATCGACATTGCGACAAATCAGTTCGAGACGGATAAGACGCGGTTCACGATCCTGGACGCCCCGGGCCACCGGGACTTTGTGCCCAACATGATCGCCGGCGCCAGTCAGGCAGACTTTGCGATCTTGGTCGTCGACGCCAACACGGGCGCGTTCGAGAAGGGACTGAAGGGCCAAACGCGCGAGCACGCACTGCTGCTGCGCAGTCTGGGAGTGCAGCGCGTCATCGTGGCGGTCAACAAGCTCGACATGGTCGGCTGGTCGAAGGACCGCTTCGACGAGATCGCGGAGCAGGTGACAGGGTTCATGAAGGGCAACGGCTTCCAGCTCAAGAACGTCACATTCGTGCCCATATCGGGACTCAACGGCGACAACCTGGTGCGACGGGCGGACGATGCGGCGCTGTCGTGGTACTCTGGCCCAACGCTGATCGAGGCGCTGGAGGACTCGGAGCCAAACGCTCGGGCGCTCAAGAAGCCGTTCCGCATGTCCATCTCGGAGATCTATCGCTCCCAGCAGAGCCAACTGACGGTGGCCGGGCGGATAGAGTCGGGCACGGTGCAGACGGGCGAGGCGCTGATCGTACAGCCCAGCGGCGAGGCGGCGTCGATACGCTCGATCGAGGTTGACTCGGAGGTGCAGGACTGGGCGGTGGCCGGGCAGAACGTCAACATCGGGCTCTACGGCATCGACCCGATCCACGTGCGGGTCGGCGACATCATCTGCTCCAAGGCGGCGCCCATCGAGACGAGCGACAAACTGACGATGAAGGTGCTCGCATTCGACCACCTGATGCCGATGCCGGTCGACGTCCACCGCGGCCGCCTGCACGCCGCCGGCAGGGTCGAGGCGATTCCGGCAGTCCTCGACAAGCTCACGGGAGCGACGGTCAAGAAGAACCCCAAGATCGTGCAGCCGGGCAAGGTGGCGCGCGTGGTCGTCAGGCTGGAGTCCAAGGTGCCGCTGGAGGCCGGACAGCGGGTGGTCTTGAGAAGCGGAGGAGAGACAATCGCCGCAGGGCTGTTAGAGTAGAACAAGATTACAGTAAAAACGTCAAGAAGGGACTCTTATTCCACACCCCAGCTTGAGTACCTCACATCCCCCCTCGCCCACTGCTGTCCGTCATCCCCTTGGAGAAGCAAAAGCAATGTATTGCATAGCATATGGTCATGGGCAAAAGCAGCTGTTGGCGTGGGCGTGGTCTGTCTCACTGCAGCAACAAGGGCATGGCGTGCGGTGCTGGTGAGGCTCCATTTAGAGTTGGGGTGCTGAAAATAGAGTTGGCTGCAACTTTTTTAGCTTGGTGCGCACCAATGGGGAGGTGCCTATTCATAGACGTGTATCGAAAAGCCTGGCTGCGGAGCCATGCGCCGAGCTGACCACGAAAGTCTGAAGTCTCTCCGCAGGCAGAATGTGACGAACGAACAGCGAGATCTGTCCACTTACTCGCGATGACTGGGTCCTGTCGGACTGCGCATCATCAACTGTCCAAGTGGCCTTTCGAACGATGCCGTCGTGTTGGTGGCACCGTTGCCGCCCCTCGGGAGAGCACGGGCCAGCAGCCAAAGCTCGACCCCTGCACCTTTCCCCCCCTCAATCTTGCCCCCTCGTCTCAGCGCGCAAAAGACGGGATGGCACTGCTTCCGTACCTTGCGGCTGCCTTACCTGAGGGACCGCTGCGAGGCAGACAAATGGAAGCACTTTGGATTGCCCCCACCGCGGTGGCACACTAAGTGGTGGGAATATTCTGGAAAGGACGGACAGAGGACATGGCATGAATTGCGCCGAGAGGCCACTCTGTTCGTTCCGGCGCTGTGCGACCGAGGGGGCCAAAGACGAGATTGATTACATGCGACGCTGGGCATCCCAAGACGGGACCTGCCAGGAACATCTAGCATTGCCTACGTTGTCCTTGACCTCGTGAGTCACTGACACAGTCAGACCTCATCGTGGAAGGCAAAAGAGCACTGGAGGGAAAGGCCACGTTCAACGTAGGTCCTTCGCAGGTACCCGGATTAGTGACCCTTGGGGGGAACCACCTGTAATCGAAATCTCCAGAATCGCAGCCTCCGTGGGGCAGAAGCAGCAACCCCCTGCCAGCGGCAAGCAGGCAGGCGGCAGCGGTGAGGCGCTGACCTTGGCTCCCGTGGCTGGGGGCCGATCCTCACACGGTAGAAGCGACTGTGCTGGGCCAACGGAGAGACGTCCCCCGACCGAATTGGGCCACCCGCGCTAGTGCGGCCGGTACCTCTCCTGGAAGCTGCGTCCAGGGACCACACAGTAGGGATCCACCATCGACACAGCACTGAGCAGATACCAGGGGCACCCGCTACCCCTGTCACGTGTGGCGCCCAGCGAGGTGAAATCTGGCCTTTTGTGCAATCTGGACACCTCAACTTTTTTTTGGAGACGGCGTTCATAAAGGCTCTCACCTGTCCCTCTTGCCTTTCCTCACCTAACCTTTTCCCATTCACCAACTGCAAACCACCTCAATTCGATTGGGTGCGAAGCTAGAAGGGAACCAGGAATTCCAAACCTCTTTCCCACGAACTTGTTTTTTTTCTTCCCCTTTTTGAACGCCTGCAACAAGCTCGCGTCGCTTTTACCAGGGAGCTCTCCACAGCACACTCCCGCCATGTCGAGAACACGCAACTCGATGGCCCTGGGCTTCGGCCTCCTGGCCTGGATGTGTCTCCTGTTCTCGCCCCTGGCCTTCGTCCAGACGGCTCAGGCTCAGGACACTGAGAACTACGGCACCGTCATCGGTATCGATCTGGGAACCACCTACAGCTGCGCCGCCGCCTACCGCAAGGGAAGCGTCGAGATCTTCGTCAACGACCAGGGTAACCGTATCACGCCCTCTTACGTCGCCTTCACCGAGGAGGAGAGACTCGTCGGTGACGCCGCCAAGAACCAGGCCGCCGCCAACCCGTACAACACCATCTTCGACGTCAAGTGAGTACCTCCATTCTCGAACAACCGCCCGCGAGCCGTGCTAACCCCTCTTCAGGCGTCTGATCGGCCAGAAGTTCTCCGACAAGGCTGTTCAGTCTGACATCAAGCACTTCCCCTACAAGGTCATCGAGAAGGATGGCAAGCCCGTCATCGAGGTCGAGGTTGCCGGCGCCCCCAAGCGCTTCACCCCCGAGGAGATCTCGGCCATGATCCTGGGCAAGATGAAGGAGGTCGCCGAGGCCTACCTGGGCAAGAAGGTCACCCACGCCGTTGTTACCGTCCCCGCCTACTTCAACGACAACCAGCGCCAGGCCACCAAGGACGCCGGCATCATCGCCGGTCTGACCGTTCTGCGCATTGTCAACGAGCCCACCGCCGCCGCCATCGCCTACGGTCTGGACAAGACCGACGCCCCCGAGCGCCAGATCATCGTCTACGACCTTGGTGGTGGTACTTTCGACGTCTCCCTGCTCTCCATCGACCAGGGTGTCTTCGAGGTTCTGGCTACCGCTGGTGACACCCACCTTGGTGGTGAGGATTTCGACCAGCGCGTCATCAACTTCTTCGCCAAGTCCTACAACAAGAAGAACGGCGTCGACGTCACCAAGGACGCCAAGGCCATGGGCAAGCTCAAGCGCGAGGCCGAGAAGGCCAAGCGTACCCTCTCCTCCCAGATGTCCACTCGCATTGAGATCGAGGCCTTCTTCGAGGGCAAGGACTTCTCCGAGACCCTCACCCGCGCCAAGTTCGAGGAGCTCAACATGGACCTCTTCAAGAAGACCCTCAAGCCCGTCGAGCAGGTGCTCAAGGACGCCAAGGTCAAGAAGGAGGACGTTGACGACATTGTCCTCGTCGGTGGCTCCACCCGTATCCCCAAGGTTCAGTCCCTGATCGAGGAGTACTTTGGCGGCAAGAAGGCCTCCAAGGGCATCAACCCCGACGAGGCTGTCGCCTACGGTGCCGCCGTCCAGGCCGGTGTCCTTTCCGGCGAGGAGGGTACTGCCGACGTTGTCCTCATGGACGTCAACCCCCTCACCCTCGGTATCGAGACCACCGGAGGTGTCATGACCAAGCTGATCCAGCGCAACACCCCCATCCCCACCCGCAAGAGCCAGATCTTCTCCACCGCCGCCGACAACCAGCCCGTCGTCCTGATCCAGGTGTTCGAGGGCGAGCGCTCCCTGACCAAGGACAACAACCTTCTCGGCAAGTTCGAGCTGACCGGCATCCCCCCCGCTCCCCGCGGCGTCCCCCAGATCGAGGTCTCCTTCGAGCTTGACGCCAACGGAATTCTCAAGGTCTCTGCCCACGACAAGGGCACCGGCAAGCAGGAGACCATCACCATCACCAACGACAAGGGCCGTCTCACCCAGGAGGAGATCGACCGCATGGTCGAGGAGGCCGAGAAGTACGCCGAGGAGGACAAGGCCACCCGCGAGCGCATTGAGGCTCGCAACGGTCTCGAGAACTACGCCTTCTCCCTGAAGAACCAGGTCAACGACGAGGAGGGTCTCGGCGGCAAGATTGACGACGAGGACAAGGAGACCGTGAGTACCCCGCACACCAGACGCAGCATCTGTTCATTGCTAACACCTCCCAGATCCTTGAGGCCGTCAAGGAGACCACCGACTGGCTCGAGGAGAACGGCGCCACTGCCACCACCGAGGATCTCGAGGAGCAGAAGGAGAAGCTGTCCAACGTCGCCTACCCCATCACCTCCAAGATGTACCAGGGCGCCGGCGGTGCTGGCGAGGCCGACGAGCCTCCCAGCCACGACGAGCTCTAATTCCATAGATTTGTTGTTTTTTCGGGTTTAAAAGAGACTACCCCAAGATTCCACTTGTGCTTGTTTTCGTCTCTGGTGTTGGCGGGTTAATCGGCGTCGGCAGCATGGAGCGCCGCTCCACCATTGTGTACATGTAAAACGCACAAATGAGACATTTGAACCACTGAGTGCCTGATTACCGTGAGCTAGTTTACAGCTGAGTGACCTCTAGTCTTCCACATTGAAACGCCCGTCCATCGGCCACGGGTCTTTGGCTTTTTTGGACCTGTGGTGGTTAGCAATGTACACGTACTATGATCGGATACCTACTTGAGATCTGCCCCAGATGTGAAGACGGCAGAGCCGTACCGCATCAGCTTGTAGTACCACGTCGCGCCCAAGCCGACGGAACCCACCCACGAGGCGACGTTGGCCATCCTGTCGGACCTGGGGCGTCGGACGCGGGCGTACTCTTCGAGAGCCTCCCGAAAGCCCGCGTCGTCCTCGGAGGCGCCCGCAGCGTGCTTGAGAAGCATGCTCGCGAGCACGGTGGCGTCCTCGATGGCGAACCCGGTGCCCTGACCGCTGGTCGGCAACATCAGCCGCGCGGCGTCGCCGATGAGCACGATGTTGCCGTTGCCGCCGCCGCTGTACTGGATCTCGTCCTCGCGCCACACGCGCTGGCGCAGGGGCGTGTGGATGATGCGGTCCGAGGTGCGGAGCATGGTCGCGAAGTCGCCCGTGAAGGGGTGCTTTAAGGTCTTGTGGGAGCGGAGGATTCGGGCGGTGGTGGATTTGGGGTAGGGGCCTGGGATGATTGCTATCTGCCACGGCTCATGTGCGTCGTCCTCGAAAGCTGCTGCTGCTGGATCCTCGCCCGCCGCAGCAGATTCGGGGAGGATGAGGTCCCAGCGGAACATGCGCCCCGGACACGGCCCCGTGGCGAGGAAGCCCTCCGGCAGGAAGATGCACTGGGACTCAGTGAAGGGCCTCTCGGGGACGTGCTTCTCGGGGAGCAGGTCGGCGGAGGATATGCCGTAGATCCCCGTCGCGCCCATGCTGTGCGGCGGCCAGCGCTCCTCCGCGGTGGCCGGGTCGCGGAGGGCGAGGACGTGCCGGCGGACGGGGGAGTAGCCGCCGTCCGCGCCGACGAGGAGGTCCACGTCGATGTGGCTGCCGTCCTCGAAGGTCACGCGGGTCTGCTGTCCGGCGACGGGTTCGAAGGTGACTGCCTTCTTGGACCAGCGGACCTCGCCTCCCAGCCTGTGCACTCTTTCGACGAGGAGGGCTTGCAGGCCCGCGCGCTCGAAGTACGTCGTCCCGAGCTGCAGGTCGTGGGACCAGAAGGCGTTGCGGATCGTCTTGTGGTGGGTTAGTGCCGTGCCTGAGGAGGAGGAGGACCAGAGGGCTAGGTCGTCGCACTCGTGGCCGTGTTTCTTGATCGCGTCGCCTAGGTTGAGGGATAGCAGAGGGTGGAGGCCGTTTGAGAAGAGGCCTACCGAGGCGCCGGCGCGCTGGCGGGACTCTTCGGCGGAGGAGGAGAAGGAGGATGACGGTGTGCTACCCGGGATAGAGGCCGGGGGCGGGGACTGGTCGAACAGGATGGGCCGGAAGCGCGCGCGGAGGACCGGGTGGGTTAGGAGGTGCAGGGCGAGGGTCGGGCCGGCCACGGCGGCGCCGATTATGCCTACTGTCTTTGGGGCGGGGGACGTCATGAGATGTTTATATGCATAGATGGTTGTCAAGTTCAAGTGCGATCGACCTCACGGCGTGATATGCTGGGGCGTTTATACGTTTCACCGCTAGCTACGAAATATCAGGGAGAGGGCCAGCCTTGCGATCCTGCCACCTTCACCAGTCTCACTTGCACCGTCATCACGCTGCGCCGTTCCTTCATTCCAGGCCCGGTTCCGCGAGACCCGTCCAATTGGAGACGTCAGCCGGCGCCACGGTCGACGCCTTGGTGCGGAGCTTGGCGCCGTAGGGCTGCGATCCTCCGTAAAAGCCCGGGTCAGGGGTGGTGATTGGACATCGCCAACGAAGTTGTTTGAGGGGGAAGAATAGTTAAGATGAGCTGAGATGGTTCTGTGGTTTTGAACGTCTTGTAGGATCCATCCACACGTTGGTCGTAAGCCAGGCCATCCCTTGCTGCAGCTGTGGGTTCCTATCGTGACGGTGGAGTCTTCGGGCAATTGCTGTCTTTGCTTATCAACAATCCAATCCGATATGGTGTAGTGGCCAACATGATGCCCTCTCATCTCTGTGGGAGGTTAGGCATAGCCCCGAGTTCGATTCTCGGTTTCGGAACAATATTTCAAGCATGTGTCCTCGGATCTCATTTTTGTTTTTTTGCGTGGTAGTTGAGATGCTTGTTGCAGTGTTGGGGTCTATTTTTTGCTGCAAAGAAGAGATGAGGCTGCTGTAGCCTGGTCAGAAACGTCCTGCTGTCGATCGTATGAGTTGTGGGGTTTGATTTGGAAGCATGTAATCATTCATCTTGAGATCGTTCGTCTTAAAGGGTCCTGTCACGACTGCCTTCGTCTGTCTCGGTCCGGAGGCGATCGCTGCGACGTCGCTTGACAGATGAGCATATTTGGCCGCGTCTCAAACTGTGTCGTCTGTCATTCGCGTTGACGAGAATCTACGGGGCGCTTGAGTCCATGCCTCTTAAGCCGACGTGGCCGCAACCGTGGACTTGAATCTCGGTGTCTGCTCGAAGCCGGCATGTCTCTAGGCCAGTGGTTTGAAACCAGCCGAGCCCGCGCTGCCATTGTGATGGCGATGCCCACGTACTCATGATACGTTCGGCACCCGGATTACGTTTCCGGAATAGACTCTCTGCTAGCTAGACTTCAACAGCCGTAGATCTTGAGCAGCTGCGACGAGTGCCGCATAAGAACTAACACGGCGAAACAAAGAATTCAAGCTAAGTAGAATACCAGGCTTAGACCTCGTTGAAGTGTCCCTGCAAGTCACGAAGCCTCGAGGAATGACCCATTAGCATATGCCATACAAGCAAAAAACAAAACTACATGCAACACTGGGCATTCGCCGGTCGTCTCCGACCCGACTACTACTCCAGCCCTCACCGGTTTATCGATGGGAGAGCGGACGGGATCCCGAGTTCTCCGGTGGGTATGGTCGCATGTGATGGTGGGGGACGGGAAAGGTGTTGATGTTGCCTCCCTGCACCGGCAGAGTCAGAGAGAGATGCTGTTTGCGTCCTGAAGCTGTGCTTCGTCGAAGGGCACAGTCAAGGTGCTCAACCAGTAGAGACAGGTCGTAGGTCGGTAATCGTTGGTGTGGTCCGTATATCCCGTTCGTTCTCGCGATTTGTGTCTACTTACTGCGTTTCCTGTTGCGGTCGATATCGGTCATTACATCTTTGCTGTTTACGTATAATTGCGGTGTTCTGTGACAGCGAGCCCTCCCAACTGTCTTTTGGATAGTTGCTTCAGGTAAGACAAATAGAAACCCTTCTTTCCGGTGACTCGTGGATACAAGAACACTTCTGCCCGTCATTCAAGTCTCCTGTTGATACAGTCGTCAACCAGGCTCGCTCCTCAAACGCCGTGAAGACGGTGACATAGACTCTCCGAGATTAACTCAGTCTGTAGACACGGGGCAACCTTTGGGGGACGTACCACGAGACTTGAAGTAGCTCACAGACGAAAGGATAACCGGAGTGCATCAGTCCAGCTGTACTAGGAACCCGACACGGAACCACTTGTACTCGACCGTCTAGGAGAAGTCACAGTGTCCACGACTTACGGAATCACATCAGAAGACGTCCACATATCAGATGTGTTTCCAACGCTGTCCCCAGGACCTTGCCCAACTATCGAGACCGGATGGCAACCACGCAGAGGCCCGTACGAGTCCATACCACTTCTTGGGAGGGAGACTCCTGTACCACATTGCTAGGCTGAGGATCTCACCTCCTCTATGTAGCTTACACACGACTTACACTACTCTCCTGCTGCTGCGACAAGTAGCAACAAGAGTGGGCAGCAGTACTCAGGGCAGAGTAGCGCGCTGATATGGCTAGCTGGATGTGAGATGTTCAACTTGAAGGCGAAGAACAACAGCCCGTACTTCTTGGGCGTCAGACAACTGCCGAGGACGGCGGCTTCGAGGCAGCCGTGTTCTTTACTCCCATACAGTCAACTCATTATACACCGTGTGGTCGATATCGGTTATGGTATCTTAAGCATTTGCATTCTATGTGGCATGTATTCAATGGGTGACTTGCAGCAATCTCTTAGGTAGTTGCTGCGATATAAACGCAAATACGGTCAACTCAACTTAGTAGCAACGCCATAATGAAGCCCCGAAGAGCATATGTTCTAAATTAATTATCTGCCACGAAAGGCAGCTCTGGAAGTTGTTTAGACTCTCTACCTCGGGGTTCTGAAGTTGATCGTCTCTCTTGCGGAGCCAACAGACCACGAACGTAACATAAGAGGCACAAGGACCAAAGACAGCGAGCCCCCCTATCAAGGCAACCGCAGACGACGACAACTTCGCCACTCGTATCGCCCAAGAGACTGGGGCTTTCCAAGACGAAACTTGGTTGCTCATAACTCCGTGAGGCCTTGACTGATTAAACAGCGACGCGTCGACAGCAACAGCCAACCCCATCATCAACGCCACCGCAACACGTTCAACACCAACTCAGCCCCAGCCAAGCACGCATAGCCACCGGAGACACGGAGGCCGCGCGACGAAGCCGAGCCTCAGACCAGCCTACGCCATCGTCGCCTGTTGCATCTTCACCTGCCGCATCTCCACCCGCAAGGCTTCAGCCGCGACGTTTCCAAAATACCTCCGGTTCCACGACAGCCTCTCCGCCGGGGGTCCATTCAGCCCAGCGGTGATTACGAAAGACGTTGGGGGTGACGATCGGCAGAAGCCTTCCAGAACGGGGATTCACCGCCTAGGAAACACAAAGTGGAATTCCTAGCCTGGGCTGTCCCACCGTCCCACGACCACGAAAAGGTCCCCATTCAATAGTCTGTGAGACGGAGCAACACAAGGCAAAGGCCGAGAAAAGTTCCGAGGCCCCGGGCAGAGATCGTCGAAAGAAACATGCGCATTTTCCAAATTCACCAGACGAGAAGGGATCTACAAAAGAAAAGATCTACGGAATCAAACCCGCGTAGAAAAGAGACTACAACCACGCAATTCAAAACAATCGAGGAGCCCACCCGTCCGTGATCGTGATCAGCCTCGTGCTAGCCGCTATCAGAGATGACGGGAGGGGGGGCCTTCGTGCACTAAAGAGACTGACGGTCTATAATTGGGAATTGCGAAGAAAGCTAGCGATGGATCATGGGATTTGACGAAGGCCCCATCCATCCCTCTTGCGGTATGGATATTCCCTCGGGAGGCCGACCATAACGTGCCTCGCTCGCCGCCGGCATCCCACTCGCCTTCCGTACGGACCGTCTTGACCGTTCGAAACGTGAGTCGCTGCCTATCCCCGTGGACGTGCATTACCTTATCTCTCGGCGTTGCGGCAGTGGTCAGGGGAGAAACCGCCTTTTCCCACCCACACACACATTCCAATTTCCATGCAACACATGCACAATTCTCAACGGCAGACGTGCGCATGGAATTGGCCCAATATGCATCGGTTGAGAGTCATCACAGTCGCAGCCTTTCCCGCGCCGGACCAACCAACCAACGCGAAAGGGCCTTTTGACAACGACGACGCGCCGATCTCTTCGTATCGAACGGAACGGAGGGTGACATTGGATTGGACTCGGCAATGTAGGCATAGACTGTGGTGCAACCACAACCCACCCCAATGCAAGGTACAACTTCTCACTCGCCCACATGTAAAATCAGCAAGCCCCTGGTTGAGGAAACACTGGGCCACAGCAGCAGCGTGTTCCGATTGCCCGACTCTTATCCCCGGGGATGTTCACAAGGAGAGCCCATAAAAGACGGAGAAAGGAAAAAAACGGGCTGATACGACTTCTCCCCGTTGTTAATTCTGGGCAGGTGTATGCATCCTTAAAAAAGAGTTACGGTTGGAAATTTTCCTTTCCACTCACGTGGGCCGAAAAATAGGGGTGATTGCGAACGGGGTGGGTTCCCGGTAATATACGGAGGACTCCGATCACGGTAGCAACCGAGGAAGATGGGAATTTCATGACAAATGGCATCCACGGGTCCCGCGTGCGACCGGCGCCTCTCAACGCGCTCGGACCCAAGATCCCCGGGTCCGTTTTGAAGGCCGCGGCGTGCCGAGGCCGCAGCCAGCACCCTTGAACACCACGGCACACGGCACACAGCAAATGTCACCGGTAGTTATACGCTGTGTTTTTTTCCAATTGCTGATCAGGTATCACTGCTGCTACAAACTAAACCTCTGCGCCTGCTAAATAAAAACCACGTGCGAGTATGTACGGCGGCGTCACGCCTTCTTCGACGACCATAAGGAACCGAATAGACAATACAAGTACGTGAGGATACATTACTCACCAGACCACACGGCTTCTTGGAGGGCGGGCCCGGGAAGTTGGAGATGGGGGATGATAGATACAGAGCGCACGCGCGCCGTTTCCCCTGATGTGTCCAAACTCCGCGCGAGGGGGATCCAAAAATCATTAAAACAATAAGGCAATCGTGTGTCTGGCTCGCAGTACACCCGGGTCGCGGTCTTCTTCATCCATCTCTGCCGAGCTCTTATGCCACGAGGGCAAAGGAGACGGCGGCGACGGACGCCATGACGAGGCCGAGGCCGGCGGCGAAGGAGGCCGGGGCGGCGCTCTTGGAGGAGCCGCCGACGGTCGCCTTGCTGGCCTCGGTGGTGCCGTTGGGGCAGAGCTTGGTGCCGTCGAGGACGGCGCGGGGGACGACGGCCATGGGCTCGCCCTTGTTCATGTAGAGGGTGACGTTGCCGGTGCCGTCGGCGGTGCTGGTGCCGCAGGTGTTGAGCTCGACGACCTCGTCGCCGGGGTTGAAGCCGCCGACGCTGAGCTGGTACTGGTCGCCCTTGGAGCTCTTGTTGGTGATGCAGAAGACGACCTGGGCGCCGTCGGGGCCCTTGCGCAGGCACAGGTGGGTGTTCTCGACGAAGAGCTGCTCCGAGGGCGTGGTGGCGAACTTGGAGTCCATGGCCTGCAGCTTGTTGCGGGCGTTGAGGAGGGTCGACGTCAGCTGGTACAGGGGCGCGGTGGTGTCGTACTTGGACTGCCAGAGGGGCTCGCGGTTGAAGGGGGTCGAGTTGCCCTTGAAGTGCTGCTCCTGGCCCTGGTAGACTGCGGCGCGTTAGCGGACGAATGCGTCATACGGACGAGAGAACTCACCGGTGGGAATGCCATCGGTCAGCAGGATGTAGGCGAGGGCGTTCTTGGCGAGGGCGAGGTCGTCGTCGAAGACGGCGAAGCGGGGCATGTCGTGGTTCTCGGTGAAGGAGCCGAGGGCGAAGATGTCGGTGCAGCCGTCGCGGGCCTCGCTGCGGAGGCGGGCCAGCTCGTTCATGTCGCCGTTGAAGAAGATGGTGCTGAGGGGGTAGTACTCGACGTAGTTGGGCATGCCGGGCAGCAGGTCGAGGGTCTGGTAGCGGCAGAAGTCCTCGGTCTTACCGGTCAGGATCTCGCCGAAGGCGAAGACGCCCGAGGCGTTGACGAAGCCGGGCAGGAACTCGTCGTTGACGTGCTTGGCGGCGTCGATTCTAAGGCCGTCGATGGAGTAGTTACCGACGAGCTCCTTGACCCACTTGTTGAGCTCGTCGGCGACGGGCTTGGTGTCGGTGGCCAGGTCGGCGAGGGCGACGCCGTAGGGGTACAGCCAGCAGTCCTGGTAGTCGGTGGTGTTCTCCCACATGGTGACGTTGCAGTAGGGGTGGAAGTACTTCTCGTCGTTGAAGGGGTTGAAGGCGGACCAGTCCATCTTGGGGGGAGGGGCGCCGTCGAGCTTCTGGACCATGTTGTTGACGACGACGTCGACCATGATGTACATGTCGCGGTCGTGCATGGCCTTGACGAGGTCCTTGAAGTCCTGCTCGGTGCCGAACTTCTCGTTGATGGCGTAGTTGTCGAGGGACCAGTAGCCGTGGTAGGCCTCGCCGACGGCCGTGTCGTCGTCCATGTTCTTGACGATGGGGCTGATCTGGATGGCCGTGAAGCCCATGTCTGGGAGAGTTAGTCGGGTTCTACGAACGGTCCGAGGGCGACTCAGACTCACCCTGGATGTAGTCGAGCTTGTTGGCCAGGCCCTTCCAGGTGCCACCGCAGAACTTGTAGAGCTCGTTGCACTCGTGGTCAGAGCCGCCATCGTCGTGGGCGTAGCGGTCGATCATGACCTGGTAGATGGATCGCGACTTCCACTCCTCGAGGTCAGCAGCCTCGGCGAGGCAGGACAGGGCCGAGGCGGCGGCCCAAGCCAGAGTTGAAGCACGCATTTTTGTGTGATTTTGTTTCTTGGTCTGTAGATTTTAATAACGAATGACTGCGCCGCCAGGAGGCGTCGGGTATTAAGGATAGACTTTTGGTGGTGTATTGGACGCTGGACCGTAAAGAAAGGAATGTATAGGGTTGGGAGAGGATTGGAGCGTGCACACACGGCGGCGATATAGAGTTTGGATATGGAGAGAGAGGGAAGGAAGGAGAGAGGAAGACTCGGGGATGCACCGACGAAACGAACGAATGGGAGACAGGCGAGACGAGACAAGCAACACGAGGAAAGGGGGTGGACACTGGGAAACCTGGGCCTTGGTTGATTAAACGAATCCGACAGCAGACGGTGGACAGTGGTGGTAGCCGTGGATCCGAGTCGACCGAGGGGGCGAAGCGCGTCAACAATCAACATTGGCAGCCATTGGCAGCCATTGGCAGTCTTGAGTCCTTGACGGGACCTGGGACCTGGCGGACTCGTCCGCTGCAGGTACACACGCCCTACGGGTCCTTCAAGTACGGGGTTCACGGGGCCAATGGATCAGTGAGCCATACGCGGATCGGCCTGGACGGCTCGCTGTCGGTCACTGCCCGGAGTCGATGAGATCACGGGTTACAGCGAGGTGCTCTGTAAGTCAGGTAAAGATACTGAGATACAGCACAGCACTCCAAGTCTGCACGTGTAGACAGCATGGTCCATCCCTCGGGGATGGGACGAACAGGACCCACCGGATGCCAAATTAGGCCATAAACCATGACCAACCACTGGCTAAGGGAAATTGAGACCAAGCGAGGAACAATAACAGAAGACGGGGGAATACGATGCCGCGAAGGGAAGCCAAGCCAGGGGCCCGGGGGTCATATGGAAGAGCACTAGAAGCACCCAGAGGGCCAAGGAGGGGATGCGGCGGTGGAAATGAAGCGTGGAAGTCCGTGGTGACAGCTGCGGTTGGCCAACTTGGCGCGCCCGTGTCTCGCCAAGAGGTTGATGACAGGAGAGAGGAGAGACACTGCAAGACAATGCCAGAGGCTCGGATAAGGTTCTGATTGCGCAGGTCCGCGATGGTGGTGGTCAGCCACCGGTGCGTGTGTGCTGCAGTTGTGAGATGCGCTCCATTCTGCAATGCTGCTGGTGCCAGCTGGTGGTTTGTGGTGACTGCCGGTAGGTGGTGCAGAAAAACGGACCGACGGAGGTACCGCACCAATTGCAGTACTGAAGCGACTGAACGTCGAACGGTGAGCTTTTGGGCAAGAAGACTGCAAAGACTGCAAAGTCGTCTCCGTCTCGTCCTCGTCCTCGTCCTCGCCTCCCCTGCCAAGGCCCAGCGCCGCCAACGGTGCGGCCTTGGAAGCGCCCTGGAACTTTGTCGAAAGACGGCCGCGCTTGGCCCGATGCGGCCTGTGGTGGCGGCCACTGGTGGGTGGCACCACGCCGGGGGACGACCGTTAGGCTGGCGCTCGGCAGTGGCACTGGGAGCTTGTGTCTAACAGTCTTCTGGGACGCGCCAACGTGGCCGCACGCGAGCACAGAGACTTGCGTGTCTTGGTGGCGTGCTTGGTGCGGTGCTTGAAAATTTCTTGTCGTCGATGGTCGATGCTTGGAGAGCTTGAAGAGTTGAAGAGTTTGACAAGACGCGGCCACTGCTTGGACGGTGCTTGACGGTTTGCTTGCTCCGACTTCAGCCCATCTGGCAGGTGCGATCCGACTCGACTGAATGAGAAGGAACAATCACAGGGAAACCGCGACTTTGGTTGGTCATCGCCGCGCCTGCTGCTTCCAGCCCCGGGGACGTCGGTGAGAGGTACCAGAACTTGCGCAGGTACTTGACCTACGGCAGGTACCTCCAGCAGAAGCAGGTACGATGCAGATGCAGCAGCTACGGCTCCTGAGTAAGCACCCGGCTTCCACCCGACCTTCATCCCTTCCGTGTGCAGCAGCCCGTCTGCAGAGTCCACGGAAATGCTGTGCAGCCAGCGCCCGTGCCCAAACTCAATGGCTTCCATGCTATGAATCCCTCGGCGCATCCCTCTCCGGGTGCTGCGTTGCGCTACAGAGGGGCCGCCTCCTGATGAGCCTCCCGAGTCCAAAACATGGGAATTCCCAGACAGCGACACAGATCGTGGAGGCAAGACAGAGGCGACGCGGTGAGACACGCAGCGGAAAAGAAAAAAAGGAGTCGCCTCGGCTGGGCTTCTGGTTTAGGCGAGCATGTCCCTCCTTTCTTCTCTTTGCGCCCTTCTGCACCCCAATCTGCCCTGTTTCAGCGCGCCCAGAACAGCGCCCAGCACCGCCGCCCAGGGCCTGTGGCCATAATTACCCGCTCCCCGGCCCCTGACTCGCTCGCCTCGACCACCCACAGATGTACTTGTTGAGTGATCAATGATCATCTACCAGCACCAGCAGCAGCAGGAGCGGATGCAGCTTGCAGCAGAACGTACCCCGGTCGATGGCTCAGGGGCACCCGGCAGGTATCATCCCATTATAGGATACTTCCTCGTGCCCAAGTGGGCGGGTGTGGGGGCATGGGTGGAGCGCCAGGGACATGACCCCGGCAGATGTGGCACCCAGTGAGGCGCCGCGGAAGAGTCGCGCCTTCTGCAGGATCATTAGAAAACGGTATCTTGTGGCTGGTGTGTCCTCCTTGACGGAAGAGGATTGGCCAAGAGATCCCCGGGCCCGATCCACCTCACCCCGCTCGTGGCTGTTCCAGTGTTCCGTCGACTTCACCTCGACCAAAAGTTCAAACGACCGTCCGCCTGTCACCCATCAACCCGTCAACCCGTCGCGGTCGCTCGCTTCTTCGCTGCTAAACATGTCTCGCCCCAGCGTCTCTCCCATGCCTCCGCTTCCGCCTCCCGCGCACCCGGTGCCAATTTAGCGCGGCCCGGCTTTTCTCGAAATTTGCTTTTCTGAGGCTGGCTTGGTTGCTTAGAGCCTTGCGTTCGTTCCTTCCCATCCTTCCATCGCCAACCAAGGAACCAAGGCAGGAACAATCCCATCATGCAGCGCGACGTCACGCTCGCCCGACGTGTTTCCGGCTTGGCTCGACGGCAGCACACCATCAAGCATCCATCACAGTGATGAGCAGCACACCATCTCGAGCATAAACGTTCATGCCCGGTGGAGTTGAGATGAACCGCCGTTCAATGGCTCTGCCAGCGCTCCAATTTCCACCGTGCGTCCCCCCCTTCCCTTCAAGAGCCGCACAATTGCCCCGGGGAGTCGACAGCATCTGGATAATCTCTCTTCTCGCATGGATGATCCGTCCTGACAGGCCGTCGTCCGTCTCCAACGTCTCGTATTCCCCTGGGGCGGGGGGGGGGGCACCACCCAGAACCAGGACTGACTCGATGCAGGATAGGCACGTCCCCGGCCGAACTGACAGCGGATACCTCGACCGAAGGACGGAGCTCGCCCGAATCAACCAACAAGAGGCCGCAGACCGAGCCGGCCCATCCCTGGGTCCCCAGCCGAACCCCTGCCCTCGCTGACCTCGGCGCCACCGTATTGGCCACCCTGTGCTGTGGGAATCGTCCAAAACGGAAGTCGAGGACGGGGTCTGTCAATCTCCCATCGCCCTCATGGTTCGCCGCCAGTCCAGGCACTTGCCTGCCTCTTCGCTGCATATCCATATTCCAAACTTCGTATAGCCAGAATTAGCCCAGGCCACCCCGGAGCCACCACGGACACAGAGAGGAGGGGTCGCCTCCCAATCCCAGCGCCCGCGATGGATCATGGAGGGCCCTGAGGAGGGAACGGCCAACGACTCGGCTGGTCCGTTCCTGTTCCTGCAGAAGGGTTCCCATCACGAAATCGACGGAGTACACCTCGTGGTGGATGAGCAGCCTGCACTATGGATGAAGCAGCCTGCGGATGAAGCAGCACAGCACAGCACAGCACAGCAGCAGTGGCAGTGGCAGTGGCAGTGGCAGCAACCGCAACCAGATCCCGGAGCAGAGGACAACTGGAGCCTCGAGAGGCGAGGCGGACAGATCCTTCTTGGACGCTTCCTGCGGCCCCAGCCACTCCTCGTCGAGAGGTCCCTGATCTTGATCCCCCCCTCCCCTTTCCGCACTTCAGCCTGGGGGGGCAGAGCAGCAGCAGAAGCATATTGGGCTGACCCGGGGCTCCCATGAGATTACCCCCTTTTTTCGTGCCCTCCTCCCACGACCGCCTGTTCCAACGTGGTGTTCGACCCGGCCGAGTTTTCTTCCCTTCCGTCCCACGCCTTGCCTTGCGTCCCATCCTCGTCATTCGTTCTTGCTGCTTGCTGGTCTGCTTGCTTTGCTTTGCGGCCTTTCACACACTCCCTCCAGAACCCCCCTCCGAACATCACCACACTCTTTTTCCATTCTTCGATTCGTCACTCATTCCAGTCTATCTTTTTGTTGCACAATCTTGCTCGCTCGCCCGGCCCGGCGCGAGTTCGAGTAACAATGTCTAATTCATTATTGGCTTGGGCGCTCACACTCCTTTCAACATCGTCAACCCTCGTTTCCGGCCTCAAGTACACCGCCAGCGAAGTCGACTACAACCTAAACACCAACAGATTAGCAAAGAACCCCTACGAGTACTCGGGCAAGCGCGAGAACCACGACTTCGTCAAGTCCCCCGACAACTGGCGATTCCCCTTCTACACGTTATTCATCGACCGCTTCGTAAATGGCGACCCCGAGAACGACAATGCCAACGGCACCCTCTTCGAACATGACATCATGAGCAACCAGCTCCGCCACGGCGGCGACGTCGAGGGCCTCGTCGACACCCTCGACTACATCCAGGGCATGGGCATCAAGGGTCTCTACATTGCCGGCTCGCCCTTCATCAACGACCCGTGGAAGGCGGATTCGTATTCGGTGCGGACCTTCAGGTGCCTCGACGCGCTGGGACGCGTGTGCTGACGTGGACTATAGCCCCTCGACCTTACTCTCCTGGACCGGCACTTTGGTAACATCACGGCGTGGCAGACGGCCATCGACGAGATCCACAAGAGAGGCATGTACGTGGTGCTGGACCAGACCATGGCGACGTAAGTGAACAGAAGACGGCCGGCGTCACCGCAGCTCGAAACTCACACTCTCTAGCATGGGCGACTTGATCGGCTTCAAGGGATACCTCAACGAGTCGACGCCCTTCCTGACGGAGGAGCACGAGGTTCTCTGGAAGACGTCCCGCAGGTACCTCGACTTCGACATCGGCAACGAGTACAACGACACGTGCGAGTACCCGGCGTTCTGGTTCGAGGACGGCAAGCCCGTCGGCGCGGACGTCAAGGCCCAGCTCAAGGGATGCTACAACTCCGACTTTGACCAGTACGGCGACATTGAGGCTTTCGGCGTTTTCCCCGACTGGCAGCGTCAGTTGGCAAAGTTCGCCTCCGTGCAGGACCGTCTGCGTGAGTGGGTCCCCTCGGTGCGGCAGCGTCTGGAGCTCTACTCGTGCATGACCATCCAGATGCTCGACATCGACGGTTTCCGCATCGACAAGGCCGTCCAGGTGACCGTCGACGCGCAGGCCGAATGGAGCACGGCCATGCGCAAGTGCGCCAAGGACCTCGGCAAGGAGAACTTCATGGTCGTCGGTGAGATCACGTCCGGTAATACGCTCGGGTCCATCTACCTCGGCCGCGGTCGCACGCCCGACATGGCGTCCAGCCTGGAGCTTGCCGACGCCATCAAGATGTCGTCCACCGACGCGGCCAGCTCCGGCAGCTTCGTCCGCGAGCACGGCAAGAGCGCGCTCGACGCCGGTGCGTTCCACTACTCCATCTACCGCTTCATGACGCGTTTCCTCGGCCTCAGCGGCAACCTTGAGGCCGGTTACGATCTGCCGACCGACTGGGTGCAGACCTGGAACCAGATGATCCTGACCAACGACTTCTTCAACGCCAACACGGGCAAGTTCGACCCTCGTCACTTGTACGGTGTCACCAACCAGGACGTCTTCCGCTGGCCCGCCATTGAGCTCGGTACCGAGCGCATGCTGCTCGCCTACTTCATCACCACCATGCTGCTGCCCGGCGCCCCGCTCGTCTACTACGGCGAGGAGCAGGCCTTCTACGTGCTCGACAACACGGCCGAGAATTACGTCTTCGGTCGTCAGGCCTTTTCCGCCGCCCAGGCGTGGAAGTTCCACGGCTGCTACGCCGGCGACAACTCCGTCTATGTCGGCTGGCCCATCACCAAGGGCCGCAAGGGCTGCGAGGACGAGACCGTCGCGTACGACCACCGCGACCCCTCCCACCCGGTCCGCAACTGGATGAAGCGCATGTTCTCGTTCCGCAAGACGTTCCCCGTCCTCGAGGGCGGCTGGCTGCTCGAGGAGCTCGCCAAGAAGACCACCGGTGTCCAGTACAACGGCAGCTCCGTCGCCACCGAGACGGGCATCTGGAGTGTCGCTCGCGGCTACTTCGCCGGCGCCCAGAACGAGACCGGCGACCCCGTCTGGCTCGTCTACCACAACAGCCCCAACACGACGACGTACGAGTTCGACTGCAACAACGCCGACGAGGCCTTCATCTCTCCCTTTGACGCCAACACCAAGGTCCGCAACCTCTTCAGCACCGACTCGGAAATCACGCTCGGGACTTCCGCCCGCTCCAACGGCTTCACCGGCAAGGGCGCTGCCGGCTGCATCAGCTCCATCACCATGACGCCCTTTGAGTTCCGCGCCTACGTCCCCACGGCCAAGTGGGCCGACATCGACGTCTCCATCACCGGCTTCGAGCCGGGCCACGACGCCCCCATCGACTCGACGGAGGCCAACGGCAAGATCCCCATCGCCTTCAAGTTCTCCACCACCGGCAACCTGACGTCCAGTGCCATGTGCGACCTCGTCACCAAGAAGGTGTCGGCGTACGTCAACGTCGACGGCAACACCCGCACCAACGTCACGTTCGACACCCCCGTCTGCGGCGCCATGGACCCCATCGAGAAGGAGTCGTTCATCGGTGCCGTGGCCTCGACCTGGAAGTGGTCCGCCAACCTCCAGAACGTGCCGGACGGAATCGTCAAGATCACGGTCGACGACGCCAACACCGGCGCCATCGACCACTTCCTCGTTCGCTTCGGCAAGCCGCTGAACCCCGTCGTCTTCCCCGCCACCGCCAACTACTCGCGGTCCCTCATGTCCAAGAGCGGCAGCGAGTACTTCCTCAACCACCAGGCCGCCGGCGCCGACAAGTGGCGCTACAGCACCAACTGGGGCTCGACCTGGAGCAACTGGCAGACCTACACCGGCGCCCGCACCCGCCTCATCGACCAGGCCTGGGAGGGCACCGACCTGCAGAAGTGGGAGGGCAAGCACGTCATGGTCCAGTACTTCAGCAAGCCGCTCGGCTCTTCGTCCTTCATCCAGCACGCCGACAGCGAGGAGATCACCTGGGACCGCCACTGGCCGCACGTCTTCCTTCACGGCCCCTTCAACAAGTGGGGATACGACGCCGGTCTCCCCAACCTCATGGACCAGGTCGGCCGCAACACCTGGGAGCTGCACTTCATGTACGAGTGGCCCGCCCAGATCCAGCTGAACCTGTGGGGTATCAACCCGGACAACCAACCCGACGCCTCCTTCATCTACGGCGACCCGAACGGCGACGGCGTCCTCGACCGCCTGCCCCCGAGCTCCCTGTCCGACAACGTCGTCAACCTGACGCAGCCGCCCCCGATGCCCTACCTGTCGTACAAGCTGGTCCTCAACGACGCCAACTGGAACTTCGTGGCCGAGCCCCAGGGCAACATGTGGCTCCAGATCGTCTTCTTCTTCCTCCTCGGCCTCATGCCCATCGTGCTCGCCGGCCTCGCCGGCTGGATCTACATGAAGGGATTCTACCAGGTCAAGATTAACAAGTCCGGTTTCTCCAAGAAGGGTTGGTTACCACTCAAGCTCGGGAATGAGTCCAACATTAACTTCGGCGAAAAAGGCAAATCTCTCGAGATGTCCCAGATCCCTCCGCCGTCTCCCCTCGTTACCCCCGCCGGCGACATCGTCGCGGCCACCGGAGGCCCCGCCCGCCGCAAGGTCCTCATCGCCACCATGGAGTACAACATCGACGACTGGAAGATCAGCATCAAGATCGGTGGTCTCGGTGTCATGGCCAAGCTCATGTCCCAGGCTCTCAGCCACGTCGACCTCATCTGGGTCGTGCCGTGCGTTGGCGACGTCGACTACCCGCTCGAGAACGAGGCCGAGCCCATGTTCGTCGAGATCATGGGCGAGTCGTACGAGGTCCGCGTCTACTACCACGTCGTCAAGAACATCACCTACGTCATCCTCGACGCGCCCATCTTCCGCCAGCAGACCAAGGCCGACCCCTACATCGCTCGCATGGACGACCTCGAGTCCGCCATCCTGTACTGCGCCTGGAACAGCTGCATCGCCGAGTCGATCCGCCGCTTCAACGTCGACATCTACCACATCAACGACTACCACGGTGCCGCCGCTCCCCTCTACCTGCTCCCCGACACCGTCCCCGTCTGCCTGTCGCTGCACAACGCCGAGTTCCAGGGCATGTGGCCCATGCGCACCGACGAGGAGCAGAAGGAGGTGTTCAGCGTCTTCAACCTGCCCCCCAAGGTCGTCAAGGACTACGTCCAGTACGGTTCCGCCTTCAACCTGCTCCACGCCGGTGCCAGTTACCTCCGTCTCCACCAGCGCGGCTTCGGTGCCGTCGGCGTGTCCAAGAAGTACGGCGACCGTTCCCTGGCCCGTTACCCCATCTTCTGGTCTCTCAAGAACATCGGTCAGCTGCCCAACCCGGATCCCTCCGACACGGGCGAGTGGAACCCCGAGGACGACATCTCGCAGACCCAGGACGACATCAAGATCGACGAGACGTTCGAGGCGAACCGCGCCACCCTGCGTCGCCAGGCCCAGGAGTGGGCCGGTCTCGAGGTCAACCCCAACGCGGACCTGTTCGTCTTCGTCGGTCGCTGGAGTTTGCAGAAGGGTGTCGACCTGATTGCCGACATCTTCCCCACCATCCTCGAGAAGTACCCGTCCACCCAGCTCATCTGCATCGGTCCCGTCATCGACTTGTACGGCAAGTTCGCCGCCCTGAAGCTGTCCAAGCTCATGGAGAAGTACCCCAAGCGTGTCTTCAGCAAGCCCGAGTTCACCCAGCTGCCTCCCTACATCTTCAGCGGTGCCGAGTTCGCCCTCATCCCGTCCCGTGACGAGCCTTTCGGTCTCGTCGCCGTCGAGTTCGGTCGCAAGGGTGCCCTGGGTGTCGGTGCCCGCGTCGGTGGTCTCGGACAGATGCCCGGTTTCTGGTACACGGTCGAGTCCATGACGCCGGCCCATCTTCTCGGTCAGTTCAAGCACGCCATCGTGTCCGCCCTCAACTGCAAGCCTCGCAAGCGCGCCCTCATGCGCGCGTGGAGTGCCAAGCAGCGCTTCCCCGTCGCCCAGTGGATTCGCCAGCTCGACACGCTCTACAACGACTGCATCAAGATCCACAAGAAGGAGGCGGCCAAGCAGAAGAAGGCGGGCGGCATCCGCAACATCACCGACTCGTCCCTGCGCTCCAGCATGGCCGTCAGCGAGTACGGCGACGCGCTCACGCCCACGGGCTCGCGCGCTCCCTCGCCGCTGCCGCCCCCGACGCGCGTTGCCAGTCCCGCCGGCCGCCTCAACTCCCCGGACCTCCCGGTGCCCAACGTCCCCTGGCACAGCATCCCGTCGTCGCGCCGCAGCTCCTTCTCGAGCTCCGTCGGCGGCGGCCGCGAGAGCATGATGAGCGTCGACAGCTTCGCCATGCGCGCCCAGAACGACGCGCCGTCGCCCGTCAACTCGGGCTTCGGCGACCTCGGCCTCCCCCAGCCCAGCTTCTACAAGCAGCAGCGCAACAGCTCGCAGCTCTCGCTGCCCGACATCGTCGGCGACCGCCACGATCTCAAGCTGCAGAACGTCGACCAGAACTTCACCGACAAGAACGGCGAGTTCTATAACGAGTTCGAGCAGATGCTCAACGACCTGACGGCCAAGAACTCCATCAACGACCTCTGCATCGAGAGCTACCTGCAGAAGAGCGAGAAGAAGTGGTTCGCCCGTTACCGCGACGCCAAGCTCGGCCGTCGCGACCACAGCCGCTCCCGCAGCCCCAACCCCAGCCGCCCCGGCTCCAGCGCCGGCCTCGGTGCCAAGTTCGAGGGCGAGCGCGGCCGCTCCCGCACCCCGAGCGGCCTCACGCGGGCCTCTGCCTACGACGACTCTCCCATCGACGACGAGTTCCTCCTGGGTGACAACTACAAGACGCCCACCGGCCTCAAGAGGCAAGTTTCGACGTCTCCCTGCCTTGACTTGACCATCGCTAACCTCCACAGGATCCTGTCCATCCGCATCGGCGACTGGCCCGTGTACGCCTTCTTCCTGGCGTTCATGCAGGTCATCTCCATCAACTCGTACCAGATCGTGCTCCTCACCGGCGAGACCAACCAGACGCCCCTCAAGCTGTACATCGTCGCCGCCACGTACCTCGTCACGTCCCTCCTGTGGTGGCTCATGACGCGCTTCACGCACGCCGTCTACGCCTTGTCGCTCCCCTGGTTCTTCTTCGGCCTCGCCTTCATCCTGCTGGGCGTGTCGCCCCTCCTGACGCCCTGGCAGGCCAGCGCCGCGATGCAGGACGCCGCGACCGCCCTCTACGCGGCCGGTGCCTCCGCCGGTGCCATGGCCTTCGCGCTCAACTTTGGTGACGAGGGCGGCGCGCCGACCAAGCAGTGGATCATGCGTGCGCTCGCCGTCTCGGGTGTCGCCCAGGTCTACTCGCTGATGCTGTGGTACTGGGGTTCGCTCACGCACACGCCCGAGACGTCGCCAATGGCCTTCATCGACGGCACCAGCATCCCCAAGGGCCTGGTCATCTGCATTCCCATCGCCATCATGCTGTGGGCCATCGGCGCCATCCTGTTCCTCGGCCTCCCCGACTACTACCGCCAGGCGCCCGACAACATTCCCGGCTTCTACATCTCCCTCGTCCGCCGCAAGCTCGTGCCCGTCTTCTTCGTCATGATCATCATCCAGAACTACTGGCTGTCGGCGCCCTACGGCCGCAACTGGCAGTTCCTGTTCGCGTCGCAGTTCATCCCCGGCTGGGGCGTCGTTCTCCTTGCCCTCGGCTTCTTCGTCGTCCTCTGGGCTCTCATCCTGTACGCCTTCTCGTACTTCTCCGAGAGCCACACCTGGATCCTGCCCATCTTCGCCATCGGTCTCTGTGCTCCCCGCTGGGCTCAGATGCTCTGGGGCACCAGCAGCATGGGCATGTACCTGCCGTGGGCCGGCGGCCCCGTCGGCTCTGCCATCCTCTCCCGCTGCCTCTGGCTGTGGCTCGGCCTCCTCGACAACATCCAGGGTGTCGGCCTCGGCATGATGCTGCTCGCCACCCTCACCCGCCAGCACGTCATGGCCGTCCTCATCGGCGCCCAGATCATCGGTAGTGCCTTCACCATGCTGGCCCGCGCCACGAGTCCCAACGCCCTGTCGCCCAACACCACCTTCCCCGATTTCTCCCAGGGCCTCATGCCCGGAGTGTCGAGTTGGTGGTTCTGGATCTGCCTGGCGTTCCAGCTCGTCATCCCCATCCTGTTCTTCAAGTTCTTCCGCAAGGAGCAGGTCGCCAAGCCATAGGCGTGGCGAGACAGAGCGAGCGAGCGAGCGATGCGTTGCAGTGCGACGGCGAAGATCAAAATACCCCGAGCGCGAGGGGGGGCGTGCCGGCAACGCCGAACCCCCCCTCCCCTCACTTGTCATGTTGGGTTAGGGCCGGTTCTCTCACGCTTTTTGTTTTGGAATTTTCACGGAGCCCTGTTTTGGTTGTATAATGATGTATAACTCTTTTTATATACACACATAGAAAAAGCGTTCGTTAACGGCCCCACGGACTGCGCGCATTATCAGAGAGGGAGGAGGCGACTGGCGGGCGGATGATCAAGAGGAGAGCAGAGAGGGGAGAGCCTCCAGCATGTTTTACTTTGTTGTTTTTAACTTACGCCACCCCAGATCCGGGGGCGAGGAGGCGGGACATCTTGACGGCGACGCAATCGGTCATGGATAACCCTTAGATTAGAACTCACGCCATGTTTTTTTTATATTTCAATCACGAATAATCTTTGCAAACTGGTTCTCGGTGACTTGATCGATTGGTTGATGCTGTCTGAAGCGCGTGTGTATGATGATGATCAGGTGAGTGTCGAGCCTGATTGCGTCGGCATCTTTGCAATATCACTTCTGCTCCTCCTTCTCGTTCTCCTTCGGCTGGTCGCCCTGCTTCTCCGTGTCCTCTCCTCCAGTCGTGAAGAAGTCGTCGGGGACAAGCGCGAGCTTGAAACGGAACCACGCGTCCTTCTTCGCCTGCCTTGTGTGCCTCCGCCACGAGACGGCTAACTTCTCGGTCGATATCCTCCATTTTGTCGTCGTCGCCGCTCAGGATGCCGTAGGAAACGCCCTGGCGCCTGATGACCACACTCTTCGCGCCCGCATGGTGGCGCAGTTCTCTAACGCCGCGCTCCCATTCCGCCTCAATATCCTTCTGCCAGGATGGGATAGGCGTGTCGCCTGATGCGCCGACGGCGCGCTTCTTCTTGGGGGGTTCGACGTTGCTGCTCATGATGGCGCTTGCTTTTGTCGTTTCTCTTTTATTTGTTAGTTTGGTATTCGATCAATAGGGTGGCT
>WIGM01000169.1:0-67275 GCA_014235935.1 Colletotrichum musicola
CACGGCCTGCCAATCGAGCACGAGATCGACAAGAAGTTGGGAATCTCTGGCAAGGCTGCCGTGATGAAGCTGGGATTGGAGAAGTACAACGCCGAGTGCAGATCCATCGTTATGCGCTACCGCGAGGAATGGCGCCACACCATTGAGCGACTTGGCCGCTGGATCGACTTCGACAACGATTACAAGGCAAGGAACCAACCGTTTTACCCGCCTCCGATAACTCTATTCGAGGCTCCAAACTAACAAAGTGATTCCTTGCAGACTATGGACCCAACCTTCATGGAGTCCGAGTGGTGGGTTTTCAAACAGCTCTTCGACAAGGGGGCAGTCTACCAGGGCCATCGTGTCATGCCCTACTCCACGGCTTTGACCACGGCTTTGAGCAACTTTGAGGCCAACCAGAACTACCAAGACGTGACCGATCCGGCGGTCGTCATCTCCTTCCCTTTGGTCGACGACCCCGAAACCTGCTTGCTGGCCTGGACAACTACTCCGTGGACCCTGCCTTCGCACCTCGGACTGGCTGCTCACCCTGATTTCGAGTACATCAAGATTCATGACGAGAAGTCTGGCAAAAAGTACATCGTTCTTGAGAAGCTCCTCAGTACCCTCTACAAGGACCCCAAGAAGGCCAAGTTCAAGATTCTTGAAAAGATCAAGGGCAAGGACATGCTCGGCTGGAAGTACGAGCCCCCTTTCAACTACTTCTACGAAGAGTACAAGGACATTGCCTTCAGGGTGTTGAATGCAACCTACGTTACCGATGACAGCGGTACTGGAATCGTTCACCAAGCGCCTGCGTTCGGTGAGGACGATTACAACGTTGCCCTTGCTGGCGGCATCGTCACCGAAAAGAAGCCACCCCCGGACCCTATCGACGATAGTGGCCACTTTCTGTCCCGCATCTCCGATTTTGCCGGAATGCATGTCAAGGAGGCCGACAGGCACATTATCAAGTATCTGAAGGGTACGGGAAGATTGGTTGTCGACTCTTCACTCAAGCACTCGTATCCCATGTGCTACCGGTCCGACACTCCCCTCATTTACCGAGCGGTGCCCTCCTGGTTCGTTCGCATCCCCGAGATTATTCCTCAGATGCTGGAGAACATTCAAGGCTCGCACTGGGTGCCTTCGTTTGTTAAGGAGCGCCGATTTGCCAGCTGGATCGAGAATGCGCGCGACTGGAACGTTTCGAGAAATCGATACTGGGGTACCCCCATCCCCCTGTGGGTGAGTGAGGATTTGGAGGAACGAGTATGCATCGGTAGTGTGCAGGAGCTGCGAGAACTGAGTGGCTACACCGGTGACCTGTCCGACCTCCACCGTGACAATATTGATCACATTACTATCCCCAGTAAAATGGGTAAGGGTACACTCAGACGCGTCGAGGAGGTTTTCGACTGTTGGTTTGAATCTGGCAGCATGCCATATGCCAGCCAACACTACCCGTTCGAGAACGTGGACAAGTTTGAGAAGGCGTTCCCCGGAGACTTCATCGCCGAGGGTCTCGATCAGACGAGAGGCTGGTTCTACACGCTACTCGTTCTCGGCACGCACCTTTTCGGCAAGTCTCCGTTCCAAAACTGTGTAGTCAACGGCATTGTCCTGGCCGAGGACGGCAAGAAGATGTCGAAGCGCCTGAAGAACTACCCGCCTCCTGATCTTGTCATGGACAAATATGGCTCCGACGCTCTCCGGCTATACCTCATCAACTCTCCCGTCGTACGAGCCGAGCCCCTGCGTTTCAAGGAGTCTGGCGTGAAGGAGGTCGTTCAGAAGGTGCTGTTGCCCTTGTGGAACAGTTACAAGTTTTTCGACGGTCAAGTATCTCTGCTCAAGAAGGTTGAGGGAATCGACTACGCCTGGAACCCCAAGGCGCAGTCGAGCAATGACAACGTCATGGACCGATGGATTTTGGCCAGCTGCCAGAGCTTGCTTCAGTTTGTCAATGACGAAATGAAGGGTACGTATTTCTGCCCCGTTCGACCAACACCCTGCGATTTGAGCTGACCTACGGGCCTCTTCAGCGTATCGTTTGTACACTGTTGTCCCGCGACTCCTCGGTCTTATTGAAAACACGACAAACTGGTACATCAAACTCAACAGAAGACGCCTCAAGGGTGAGAACGGCGTTGAAGACACCAAGCATGCGCTCAACACCCTGTTTGAGGTCCTCTTCACGCTTTGCCGTGGCCTTGCTCCCTTCACGCCCTTCATTACCGATACCATCTACCAGAAGCTACGGCCATTCATTCCGAAGGAGGCAGAGGCTGAAGACCCCCGCAGCGTCCACTTCCTGCCGTTCCCCGACGTACGCCAAGAGCTCTTCGACGAGGATGTCGAGCGCAGAGTCGGACGGATGCAGAGAGTCATCGACCTTGTCCGCGTTTCACGCGAGAGACGGGCCATCGGCCTCAAGACCCCCCTCAAGACCCTCGTGGTCATTCACCGCGACCCTCAGTATCTTCAGGATCTTGCGTCCCTGTCGTCGTATATTCGGGAAGAGATGAACGTGAGAGATCTGGTTCTGTCATCTGACGAGGCCAAGTACAACGTGCAGTACAGCGTGACTGCGGATTGGCCAGTTCTTGGAAAGAAGCTCAAGAAAGACATGGCGCGGGTCAAGAAGGCACTTCCCACCCTTGGCAGCGACGCAGTCAAGGAGTACTCAGAGAAGAAGGAGATACTCGTTGATGGCATTCGCCTCGAGGAGGGTGACCTCGTCGTAAGGCGCGGCCTGAGGGAGGATGAGGCTTCCAAGAATCTGGAGCCCAACTCAGACAACGACGTGCTCACCATTCTGGATGCCGAGCTTTACGTCGAGCTTGCACATGAGGGCATTGCTCGCGAGATCATCAACCGTGTCCAACGTCTGAGGAAGAAGGCTCAGCTCCAGCCCACAGATGACATCAAGATGGAGTACAAGGTACTGGGCGACCCGGACAACATCGGTTTGGCGGAGGTGTTTGAAACTCAGAGCAAGGCTATTGAGAAGGCACTTCGAAGACCGATGGACAAGCACGAGGTAACCCAGGTGGATGGCGAGGCCTCTGGTGGGAAGCAGAACGGGGTTATCGCAGAAGAGGAGCAAGAGATCCAGCACGCAACATTCCTGCTTCGCTTGCTCGAGCTGTAAAATGAGAAAGGCTCAGGCCATGGTAGCTATAGGACATCCGACACGTAAAGACGCCTGCCATAAAGCAGGGTCTCGGAATCATGGCGAGCATGGAGAAAAACAACTCATATGATTAGGAAAGCTCATTCATTGCACTGAAAGTATTGCGATTGTTTATATACTAAGACTTGCGAGCCGCCGCCTGTGTTCAGTTGCGTTAGTGACGTGATAGATGCGAGGCGGCGTAGGCAACGAAGGTAAGGACTGCCAGGGCTTGGGCTTATTACAAGATAACAATCTTTAAGCTTGAGAAACTCCTTCAAGCATTTGTCCTTGTGGACAGAGTTGTAATCGGCGACAATACACTTTCCATATATGGAGGCCTGTGATATCCCAGACCAGTCTGTTAGTGCACACTGAAGGGACGGGACATGGGATCCGGGTGATGCCAACTGAAAGAACTGACCTCTGGTGAGCATCGAGAAACCGCAGCAGCGAATTTCTGGATGGGCCGCGTACGAGTCATGTTTGCCGAGGTGGACGAGAATTGCGTTTCTTCCTTTCTCACGAATGCGCAATGGATGAAAGACTCAAATTTTGGAATATCGTCGGTATGCGAGTTAACCGGACCTTTTTGGGGGCCTCTCGGTATTAGAATACGTCTGTATACTGTGGTAATGATTGTGCTGGCAGCATCGAGTAATCTTGACCAATCACAAGGTCGTCGCGTCCAGTCGTGCATCGCAGGCGGGCCAACCTACCGGTAATGGGCCTACAGTACCTACCTAGCACCTTGATAGAACCTGGCTCCTAGGTTAGGTAGCAGCTACGTGCCTAGGTAGGTAGTAGCCCGGTGCCTAGGTACCTAGGTACATAGTAGGTGCGCCCCTAGCGACCGTATCCACGCGTACCCAGTCCATGCTGATTGCCGCTCCGCTGTTGGCGGAACGCGAAATAAACAGAGCTTGGAAACCTGAAAAAGACGGTGGCCGGTAAGGTCAAGCCTTTCCACCTGATTGTGTTTACTCTCTAGGACGGGGCACCTTCCTCACGACAACTTGCTTCCCTGCACAGGGCATCGACGCTTTCGATTACATCGACCTCGCTGTCATCCAGCTGCAATCGCGCCGCCTTCGCCTGTCTAGCGATATGGACCTGGCCAGCTGGCTCTGCCACCGTACCGACCTCGCCAACTAGACCCGATCTCGAGTCTCCTCTATTGCGACGTGACGAAGACATCGATTATAACCGTCCGCTCGCCACCAGCTGTCTCCTTACTTCTCGGTAGCCTTCGTCGAATTCAGATGCATCCAACCGCGATATCTCGACATTTGCTCTATCCATTCGACGCCTGGGCTATTGGTGCCTCAGCTTGATCGCAACCTCAGTCGCAATCGCAATCGGAAGCGCAAGCACGAGCGCAAGGCTCAAAACACTCCAGCGACGTGGCGAACGCGATCTTTGCTCCTCTACCCTCAGAAACCAACATAGCCTTTGCAGTCTTATTATGCTCCCAGCACGGCACCAGTTCACATGCCGTCGCTGCCGCACCGCCCAGCGCTGGCTCCCCGTGACGGCATATCCAGCTTCGCGTCATTCCAAAGCTCCGACTCGTACTACAGTAACGAAGGTAAGTTTTTCGAATCTAGGCCCATATCTCAGAAGAAACCTTGCAAATGGCGCTGTAACTGACTTAATGGTCCAGAGATCGCCATTATTCACGATGTCGTGTCCGCTGCACAGGACAACCTCAGTCTACTACCAGAAGGGGAGCGGTTGGCCACAAATGCCCTTTTCCAAGCCTACGACACCGTCCTTCCGGCTTACGGAATTGATCCAGAAGAAGACCACCATATCTCGCGCCTCGTATTCCGAGTTGGCGGCGAGCGCGGCGATGGTTCGCTTCTGGATAAACTTCACGCCGTTTTGTCGAGAATGGGCATTGAACTCGAGTTTGACAGTCGCAGCGAAGGCTCGAGGCCGCCGTCAGATGAACCCGAGGAGCCCGATCATGAGCTCACGTCGCAGCCCTCGCCTCCGCACCCCAGCGCAAAGTATGACTCTTCTACGACCGAGGACGAACCCCCAGAGCATGTCTCGCAAGCCCCCCGCGATCGGCACATCGAGTCTCTGCCTACGCCGTTCAAGCCGGAGCAGGTCTTGGGCACCCGACCATCTGCCCCTTGGCTGACAACTGCCATTTTGGGCCAGAACCACATGTTCTCTGAGCCTCGTGAACGGCTAGAACCCCAACCAAGAAGCTACTCGGCCTCCACCGCCGGGGGCTCGGAGCAAAGCCCTCAGAGCCAACAATCCGGTCTTTATTTCAATGGTCAACGTGGCGCCAGTGACACTACTGTTCAACCTGTTGAGACCGCGGCTCATTCTGCGAAAAATGAGAAGCCTGCTACTGGCCTTCCCGTACGATCCAAACCGGTACGTACGGTGAACTGGCTTCTGCCAACCGATAACGCAACTCAACCGATGCATAACGGAGTTCACCCTGCTTCGGTTGAGTTTTCTGCGCAGCCCATGGCAACTGAAAAGAAATCCAACGGCGATGTGATGGGCGGCAAACAAGCAGCGCTAAGTAGAGGACAACATCATTCGTCGTTGGCCGCGGTACAATCCGGCGTTGATGGCGAAGAGTACGAAGGAATGCGACCAATGCGTGAAGAGAAACAGCAGACCCAACCGCAACCCGAGCCGCAGGAAATACCACAGCCGAGGCCAAACCCGGGATCAGAGACGAAGTCGCAGTCAGAATCTCGCCCAGAATACCAGCCGGATGAACGATTGGAGATCCCATCGCTGCTGGTATCCCAGTCAGATGCAAAGTCAGGACCGCAGCCATCGCCGCCGTCCAAGGAATCTGCAGAGGAGGTCCTCGGAGATGACGGGCAGGGTGAAGTGCCCCATGACCCAGAGGAAACAGCTGAAGCCAGGAAACACTATGAGTACCTGGAAAATCGTGCGACCAAAGCGTCTCGATACCTACAGCTCCTGAGAGGTTTGTCGCATTGGCAGACGTATGCAGTCGAGAAGCTTGAAAGAACAGCCGTAGCTAGGAGACATATCCTGCGAATGCGCCACTTCGACCCTTGGGAGCTGGTCTCAGCTGATACTAAGCTCAAGGGTCGTCGCATCTTCATCTCCCGTCTTTTGACATTGTGGCTTAGGCGAGCCGACGGCGATGAAATGAAAGAGTACGATGCCTTGGCGAATGCTCAGCATGTCGCTGTCCAACGTACTCTTGCCTCCTGGTCTATGTCTTGCCCAGCTTTGGCATCCTCGTACCAGCCACGGCTCTTGGCCGCTTATCTTCGACAATGGCGTCTGACTTGCTTTAATTCACAGGCACTTCAGGCCACCGTAGAAGATGTAAGCAGAAGGCTCGCGGTCTCTCAGGTGTCCGAAGCTTGGAACCAGCAGGCCCTGCGCCATGGTCATGATGCAGTCTCTTTTCGTCGCGTCCACGCCATCCACTACTCCTTGAACAAATGGCATCTAGAAACGAGCGTCGAGGTATTCCGGGCCAAAATGGGAGTCAAACTGCTGCGCGGCTCACTGTCTAGTTGGAATGCAGCTTGCCGAGCACCCGTTTCTCTTAGCCCGGGAGGCGCACGACTCCCCGTAAGGCATACCGATGCTCGACTTGGTCAAACCTTGACATATCCCTCTCGAGGCACGAGGTCGTTGATGGCCATTTCGGATCGGATGCTTAAAACGAAGGTTCTGGAGAACTGGCATCGACAGACATCCGCGCTAGCCAAGACCAGCAAGAGGTCTCGCCGTTTCGCGGCGCATCAAGGGGTTCAAAAGGTGCTGGATTCTTGGCATACCGGAGTACACCACGACTTGAGCGTTTACAGGTGGGCGCATCGTGGATATTTCTACGCCAACGTTACATCAGCCCTGAAGAATTGGCGCTCAAAGGCGACATGGCGGTCGCACACACGAAAGTCGTATGCGCAGTGTAGACAGCATGTCAAAGCTACCTTTACGAAAGGCTACCTGAGCCGGTGGAAGTCATTCGCCCGTACGCAAGGCAACATTGCCTGGGAGGCAAGCGAGCACCACAACGCCATGGAGCGAGACCGCATCACCCTTCTATTAGATGCATGGCGGGACGAAAGCAGTAATGACTGGGGTGCTAATAGGCTCTTGACAGCCGCCTGGCTGCAAGAATGGCAAAGCTTGTCACAGGAGCACGTAGCTGTGCAGCACCGCGGGAAAGCGAGATGGGAAGAGTCGCAAAAACTACGATATTGGGGTCAGTGGCAGTCTACCCTATTGCAACTGAAGAGCCGAGAATATGTTGCATCAGACGTCAGGGAAAGAAACAAGAAGAGACTTGTTCGGAGGCTCCTCCTTCACTGGAAAGGGGACAGAGACTTGGGCCGTTCACAAGCCTCAAACGTAATGCGCACAAGTCTTGGAAGCCTGCGGAGGGGCCCGGGGCTGGCCACAAACCGCAACTCTCTGCAGCTGTCGAGAGCAGTCCACGAGCCACCCGGCCCATCAGGTTTGAGGGCGTCTAGGTTACAGGAGCTCGGGCCGACAGCCGAGGAGGAGGACGAAGACGGTATAGGCCCTGGAGCCGACGTAGACGGGCCTGTTGTCAATACGCCAACACGATGGACCGGCATGGCCTCATCCGTAAGATTGCCATCCATGACACCATTTGCTCCTCTACCCACTCCATTTGAGCGGGAACTGCGGGAACGATACAACAACAGTATGCCTTCGGCCCCAGCCGGCCAACTGAGCCGGCTCTCGTTTGCACAAGCACAACGAAAGTCGCTGGCTGATGCGAACGTCCGGAGAACTCTGAACGAGACCAGGCCTGGAGAATTGGGTAGTGCTGAGTGATGGAAACATTTTGGCGGAGCATCCGAAATCAGGTGCCGCGATTAAGCGGCGCCCTTCAAGTCATGATATGGTTTTGTGGATATGATCACTCTGTTTGGAAACATGTTAACGAGTAACTTATACCCTAGTTGAATTGCCATCGTGGTTCCTGGTTCATTTCGGTGTGAACTGCGTCTTGTGCGAACCAAGCTTCATGATGTCACTCACAAACGTGCCTAGGGTTACATATGTCTTCTAACTTGCTGCTTGAGGTCTTCATTTCCTGCCGCCGTCCAAACTGTCGAATGGCACACCAAGAAATGATGTTTGGTGGACGCTCAACCGCATATGAAGGCCGCCGATAAGGCCGCAAACTGGCGTCATTGTTTGGGACCCGATATCTCAATACCTTTTTAGGAGGCCGATGGCCCAAGCGGCCATGCCTGCTAGGTACCCAGCGGAATGAGCCGAGATATTAGTAGGTAGAAGGTACTAAACGACCGCCTACCGGTACCTACCGACCAAGGCATATGACTACTACCGCTACTTACTAGGTAGCGGGTATGAACTCGTAGAAGGTATCCATTTAGTTCGGTAGCTACCTACAAAGTAGTACTATCCAGCCCTCCGACCCATCGAAGAAGGCCGTTTCGCTCACACTCACCTCACCTCATTCAATTATCTCTCCGCGTCCCGGCGAGGCCTATTAGCACCTACGTGATATTTAAACCGCAACACGTCAAATCGACCTTCATCGCGTTGCGACTACGACCCACGTTCTTTTCAGCGAAGAGCCGACTACCGACGTAACGCGACGAGGTCGCTTGAGCAATGCTGCTACGATATTCCTGCTAGCAGGATGAGAGCAGTCCTGCCGGGGAGGCCTCAGTCAGGGCTCCAAGCTCTTGCGACGGGTTTCTGGGAATTCAGACATTTCAATGTGAGTCATTGGCACTTTTGTCGTTTGCTGCTAGTGCTTGGGGCACTGACGTGAAGCCTTTCAGGTATACATAACCGGCAGCGCCTTCACGATCCTCGGTGACTCGGACACAATTGTTCAGACAATTTACGATGACGACCCGGCCTACCTGGAAGCCGTTGCTTTTGACGAGTCATCGGGAAAGATCGCCACTTGCACCGCCTCCACAGTCCGAGTCTACAAACCATTCGGGCGGTCTGAAGATGCTCTCAAGGTGCGTGCACGCTCTCCCTTCCGGTCCTCGAGTCCTTTCCCGCATCATAACTTTCAACATCATGTTATGTTTCGGCACGAGCAACGGCTGATCATTTATGTCTTTGCCAGTGGGGCCTTCAGTTGGCATTCCCCGTACCCGACTCCCAGAGTGCCACCGGCGGCATCGCCCTGAGCTGGGGCTCCTCCCAGGAGCTACTTGTGGCCCATTCTGGCCTCTACATGTTCTTGACAATTGATGACGTCGTGCGACTGTGGGAAAAGCCTCTTCCGAACCCCTCGAAACTCGCGGAGCTTTCTTACGATTCAGCATATATCGCGTCGGTCGGCTTCCAAGATTGTCTGGTCAAGGTTTGGCGTAGACTGACATATGGCGCGGAAGAGGTGCGGTTCGACTTGGCGTATCTCCGACACCCGGGTATCGTGACAAGCCTGAGGTGGCGAAAGCCACATCATGTCGAGCAGACCGTCGAAAATGTCCTCTACACAATATGCGCCGACAACGTAGTTCGTGTTTGGACTGGGTCTGACATCCATAATCCTCAGCAATTCAATCTCTGGGGCACTATCGATCTCGTCTCGTCTTTCTGCGGCCAGAACCTCAACTCCAAATCTCTGTCTTTCCCCTTGATTGCTTTCATCATCGACGGGAGAGAGGTATCTGCTGCCACTGAATTAGCTGTGCAGCGTTGCTCAGCTCAGAGCGGAAAGCAAGACCCAGCACTTGAGCGCCTAATATCTCTCGCCAATAAAAACTCGGAGCTGTGTGTTGCCTACAATGGCGCTGGAGTTACGGTCGTGTTTGCGATGGAGGACGTCGGATCCAAGACTAGGAAAACCAAGACTGCCAGCAACGTGTCGCGCTTCGAGTCGCAGTGCCTTGACCTTCGGCCAGTACAACATGCCGAAATACGAAGCTACTGTGACAGACAGACGGGACAGTTGCATGTATTGGCACATGATTTTGATGGCCAGATTCAAGTCTACAAAACAGAGTTGGTTGATTTCCTCAGCCCTTCCTCGAGGGACAGCCTACTTACCCGCTCTTGCGTTTGGTCTGGACATTCGGCTCCCATAAAGAAGATGGTCCGCAATTTCAGTGGGCGTGCCGTGGTTTCCAGAACTGCCGAGGGCGAGAGTGTTGTCTGGACTCACGTGGAGAACAGCAGGTCGAGTCTTTCACGACAGAGCGTTATTCCTGGAAGCAGTCACATCCATCGAATTTGCGTCCTGCGTAAAGGTCGCTTCGTCATATTCCTCGAGCACAACACCGTCTGCTTGTGGGATTGCCGGCAACAGAAAGCCGTTCTCTTGGATCGCCAGCCGTACGATGTCGCCGGTAAGCCTCTGTGCTTATTGATATTACCGCGACAGCGACTGGAGGAGCATACGGTGGCCCATATTGCTACCGTCACATCGGAACAAGACGGTATCGTATGGGAGGTCAACCTGCCAAAATATTCCCACGAAGACTCTGGGGCACACTTCAATGGCCGATGTGATACTTCTATCCAGGAATTCTGTAGGTTCCGGCTTGACGATGCCGAGGGACTTGCATACGTACTACCCGTCGACCCAGCTGGTTCCGCACCAGTCACGGCGGGTTTCCTTGATGTCTTCGCGAAAGACATTGCTGTTTCGTACACTCACACAGGAAGAGTAAATTTCTGGACAGCTCGAGTTGACCGTGGAGGAAACCACGCCGAATGGCTTTCCACATGCTCGGCTGAAACGGGACTGTCAGAGCCGGCTCTAGTGAGCGGCAGCACTCTCAAGAAGGCCGCGCTCGTGGATTCCACAAGGTCTCAGTTATCTATTTGGGACATCGGCGGTGCCCGACTCGAGTTTACGCAAGATTACGGGACGAACAACACCATCCAGGACCTCGACTGGACTTCTACGCCGGACTCGCAGTCCATCTTGGCGGTCGGTTTTCAATCCAAGGTTCTTCTGCTGTGCCAGATGCGTTTTGATTATCTTAACAAAGGACCGGCTTGGGCAGCCGTCCGGGAAATCAGTATTCGGGAACTGACGCCTCATCCAATTGGCGACTCTACGTGGCTAGGCGACGGGCACTTGGTCATTGGCTCTGGGAACCAGATGTTCGTTCACGGAAGAGAATATGACTTGTCCGGCTCGTTGATGAACAGCCTTCAGCTCCCGCATCGGAAAAACGGCGTCTGGGATTTATTCGAGGCAGTTCAGAGGTTCAATGGCCCACTGCCGGTATTTCACCCACAGTTTTTGAGCCAATGTATTCTTGCGGGCAAGAACTCGATTGTACGGAAAGCGCTGCTTTCGTTGCATAAAACGCTCAAATTCCACATTGCTGGCGAGACGATTGACGACTATCTTGGACTCGATCCGGCAGTCTTCTACGAAGATGAGGTAGGGCTCTCTCCGGATATCTGCGTTCGCGTTCAGGCAATGGGAGGCTCACTGACGAATTTTCAGCTCTCGCCAACGCAAGCCTCTGGGTCTGGTCTGGTTTCTCACTTCAGTCTGCAGGCGTCTTCAGATGATGCAGACGAGACTTTCACCGAGGATGTGGCTTATGCGATAAACGAAAAGTTGGTCAAAGTGGACCTCCAGCAGCTCTCGGGACATGAGCAGATCCAGTTGGCAGATATCATTGAGTGCGTTGGGCTCGTTGAGAAGCAGCGTAGATCACTGGATGAGAACGGCGCGCGCTTTATGCTCTTCTTCCGCCAGCATGGGCTCCGTAAGGGTCGGACAAGTGAGATCCAGATGTCCTGGCGGGAGATCAACTGGGCCTATCACTCCACCAGCCAGGACATCCTTGCCGATTTCGTCACCAAGCAGTGTCACGGTAGTGTCCGGTGGGAGGACGCAAGGGAGAGTGGCATGTTCATGTGGCTGAGCGATCATGATGCCCTGGTACGACTTATGACCCTCCTACATTGCCTTTCACATCACACGGCATTTCTTAGTACTATGGTGCAATGTCATGCTGACGATAGGTATAGCGTGCGCAATTCGAAAACGTTGCTCGTAACGAATACACAAAAAGCGAGATGAAGAACCCAGTCGATTGTAGTTTGTACTATTTTGCGCTCAGGAAGAAAACGGTTCTACAGGGGCTCTGGCGAATGGCTCACTGGAATCGTGAACAGGGCGCGACACAACGGCTGTTAGCAAACAATTTCGACGAACCCAAGTGGCGGACTACGGCGCTGAAGAACGCATACGCCTTGCTCAGCAAGCATCGGTTTGGTAAGAATCGCGGAGTGCAGTAGGCGAACCGGAGAATGCTAACGGTAATGCCTGCAGAATATGCCGCAGCGTTCTTCCTCCTCGCAGATCATCTGCAGGACGCTGTCAATGTTTGTCTGAATCAATTGAAGGACCTGCAGCTTGCGGTGGCGATTGCTCGGGTCTACGAGGGCGACCATGGGCCCGTATTGAGGAAACTCTTGGAAGAAGAGGTCCTTGCAGTGGCAGCAAAGGAAGGCAACCGTTGGCTCGCATCATGGGCCTTTTGGATGTTGAACCGCAAGGATATGGCCGTAAGGGCGCTGATTGTAAGTCCTCTGGCTGCAATTGTCTCTGACTTGTGTTTGTCTTTTGTCAGATTCTGATTCTGTTATACGTGCAGTCACCGGTCTACACCCTGGTCGAAACGCCTTGCATGCCCGACATGAGATCGAAACTTTTCCTCACAGATGACCCGGCGCTAGTGGTACTGTACGCACAACTGCGACAGAAGACACTGCAAACACTTCGCGGTGCCTCAAAGGTGACTCCTCGTGTCGAGTGGGAGTTTGTGCTCCACAGCGCCAAGCTCTACGATCGGATGGGCTGTGATCTCCTCGGCCTAGACCTGGGTAAGTAGAAAAGGCAATGTCTGCAGGCACTTAGAAGGACTCTAACATGCTGTCAGTTCGTAACTGGGAGTTCTTGAAGCCGACAATGAATGCGACGAATGGCCTTAGCGGGGAGATCAACCCGCTGAAGTTATTGCGACGCCGCAGTTCACTCGTTGTAGCTGACCTCCCGATGTCGAGTCTTCACGTGCAGATGAGAACAGGAGGTCCCAAGGGACAGGCATCGACTCCGACGGTCTTCCAGGAGCCGAGCTCTAGCTCGCTTCTGGACAGTTTCGGTTTCTGATTGATATACCGTTTTAGTGTATCAGTTTTGATATTGTTGATGTAATACCTAGTCAAGGAAGGAATGGAAATCATGAGATGGGAGTCTCTGGTGGATAACCAAGGGCAGGTGGCCCAGAACATGAATTATTCCACCGGGGGGGGGGGGGGGGGGGGGGGGGGGGTTGAAGTACTTCGGGTGGCCAAGATCCTCTCCTCATCGAGTATAGGTATCAAGCCCGTCAAACCGAAACATGGGTCGATTACTAAGCGACCACCGTTGTCTGATCGCGTTATACTCTGTAATACACTAGTGTTACAACATTACGGATGCTTCGTTGCCGAAAACTCCGGACCAGGTCCAGCCTTGGCTCGGGGAAATCCGCGCGCGAGTTGCGAATGAATCAACCCGAACCGTGATCCCCGTGACGCGGGGTTTCGGTGCAAGAGATAAGGATTCCATTATCCCAACCGCACCCTGCGGTGTCACTTGCAGTCAAATGCATTCACTCATTTTCTTACGTCATCGCTATCTTTTCCCCTGTCGTCTCCAGCCTCTTTTCTGAGAATCTCTCGTTTCTCTCCGCGCCTCTATTCCTTTGCAGGCTTGCCTGTGCACGCTTTACCGAAGTGGGCGAGCGTGTACACTGCTGGAGGGGTCGCCGCGTTGGTAAGCACGACACTCCTCTTGTCCGAGACAACACCAGGCTTTGCCGAAGCCATAGGACATACTCACACAAACCGCACACTGCCTTCGTTTGAGCATCTTCTGCTCGGTTGGCGCACTAATCTCTGAATTAATTGTACATTGCCAAAGCACAGGCTATGGCTCCAGATCGGGGCTTTTCAGACATGATCGGCGATACGGCTCACAACGGTCACGGTCATGCTCAGGACATCAATCACGAAGGCGCCGTCAGGCCAGGGCCGGTCATTCACGGACGCAGCTTCACAATTCGAGGCGTCCTGGTTGGTCTTCTCGTCGGTCTGGTTATTTGCTTCTCAAACATGTACTTTGGATTGCAGACCGGCTGGGTGAGCACGATGACCATGCCAGCTAGTCTGATGGGATTCGGTATCTTCAAAGCTATGTCGCGCCATCTGAAGTTCCCCTTCAGCCCCGTTGAAAACGTGCTCGTTCAAACTGTCGCTGGAAGCATGGCCATCATGCCCCTCGGATGCGGCTTTGTCGGTGTGGTATGCTCTTGTGTCACGTCCCGCCGCCATCGCATCCTTCCATGCATGTGGCAGGTGGAGTGAGCACGCATCGCTAATTGCCAACACAGATTCCCGCAATGAACTACCTCCTCACCGCTGATGAGCAGGGTCCTCTCAACATCAGCCTTTGGAAACTTATTCTGTGGTCTCTGGGCCTGTGCTACTTCGGCGTTGTCTTTGCCGTTCCCCTGTGAGCCAATCTGCACGAATCCGGCAACGGATCGTTCTCTGTTTCTCCCTTGTTTTCCACTAATTCCTGATAGGCGGCGGCAAGTCATCATCCGGGAGAGACTGCGATTCCCGAGCGGCTTCAGTACTGCTGTGCTCATCGGGGTGCTTCACGGACAGACGCGTAAGTCAGACCCCGGCAGCTCGAGCGATGCCGTCTCCGGCGGGTTCGCCAGCCTGGTCCCGGACGAGGACTCACGTCACGATTTCGCGCCGGATATTGGCCGTGACACATCAGCTGCTATAGACCCTGAGAATGTCGGCTGCAGTGGCTCTGGGGACGATCCTCAGCATGACTGGGCTAGTAACATGAGGCTCCTGCTCATATGCTTCGGAGCCTCGGGTTTCTACACGCTATGCTCTTATTTTCTCCCCGCTCTACGAAACATTCCTATTTTCGGAGGCAGGGCGGCCAGCGTCTGGCTTTGGACCCTCAATCCTAGTCCTGCGTACATTGGCCAAGGAATCATCATGGGGCCTGAGACTACTTTACACATGCTTCTCGGCGCCTTTGTTGGTTGGGGTATTTTATCACCTCTGGCAAAATACCGGGGCTGGGCGCCTGGCGCCATCGACGACTGGGAAACGGGGAGCAAAGGCTGGATTGTCTGGGTCTCGCTAGCTATCATGCTCGCCGATGCCATTGTAAGCCTCGGCTACATTGCTCTCCGTCCGATTGCGCATCGCGTTGGCACTCGTGGTGTCAAAGGGCTGTGGCATCAGGCCTCCAACGCGTGGCAGTCGCTGCCGATGCCGATATGGCGAGGCCGCTCCGCGCAGGGCTATTCGGCTCTGAGGACGCAAGATGATGCGACTGAACCGACGAGTTCATCACGGCTTCTGCCCGGAGAAGCCCATAGGCCAGACGCACAACAGGGTTCGGAATCGACTGGCGGGAGCCAACAAGAAAACGAGGCAGACGCCCCTGCGGACCAGCAAATTGGCAACAAAACAGTTTCCGTGGGCCTCATCTTGTCTGTGCTCCTTTGTATAGCTACAATCCATATCGTTTTCGGCGACCTCGTCCCGCTTTACGCGACGATCGTGGCTGTCCTGATGGCTCTACTGTTGAGCATCATGGGAGTAAGGGCGCTGGGCGAGACGGATCTCAACCCGGTGTCTGGAATCAGCAAGCTTGCGCAGCTCTTCTTTGCCCTCATCACCCCGCAGTCGCACAAGTCGAGCGTCTTGATCAACCTTGTCGCTGGCGCCGTCGTATGTTTGTCCCAAAACTATCTACTTTCAGGTAGAGCGAATGTCAGCTAACGATGACATGTCTAGTCCGAAGCAGTATGCTGAAGCCCCTCTTGCCTGTTACCTACCGCACTTCCTCCCCGAGCAAGTACTAATGTCTTCTTAAAGGGCGCCTTGCAGGCTGGGGATCTAATGCAGGATCTGAAGACGGGCCATCTCCTTGGTGCCGCCCCCAACGCTCAGTTCTGGGGCCAGGTAATCGGCGCGACAGCCGGTGCCATTGTGAGCGCGTTTGTTTATCAATTATACACTGCGTGGGTTCTCTTCGCACACGAGATGCGCACCGACAACTACTGACGACACTCTCTAGGGTTTACACAATTCCTGGCGACCTGTTCCAAGTTCCTACGGGCTACGTGTGGATTTTCACAGCCAGGCTGGTCACAGGCAAGGGCCTTCCACCCATGGCCAGGGAATGGGCTATTGCATGCGGTTTGGTATTCGCTGTCACAACCATCATTAGGACGACCGCAACAGGAAAGCCATGGCGGTCCGCAGTGCCTGGAGGCATTGCCGTGGCCGTTGGTAAGTGCATCAACTGGCGCCGGTTGGGTTTGCTGGTTACGCGACTGACACGCACGCAGGAATGTATAATGTGCCATCATTTACCCTGGCCCGAACGGTGGGCGGTTTGCTTAGTTGGTACTGGGTTTCCCAAAGGGGCCAGTCGAGCACGCCGTTGATTGTTCTCTCTTCGGTGAGTAAATTCCACTTCCCGCGTAGTCGTGTCCATCGCCGTGCGAGCTTCTTATTGATTTATGACACTTTCCCAGGGCTTTATTCTTGGCGAAGGATTCCTCAGCATTATCAACCTCATTCTTCAGAGTGTTGGTGTGCCGCACTACTAGGCTACCTTCTCGGGCATCTATCATGCCCATGTCCATGTCCGCCTCGGCAAGAAGGGGGAACAACGGAGTCGAAGGCGATGGAACGGTGGACCTGAAGCTGTTTGGGACGGGTCTCAGAGGCCGGGTTCGGGTTGGTGTTGCTTCTGGACGAAGGAAACGACAACCAAATGGAGCAGGATACAAATACTACAATGGTACATATGGGGGTCAATATGGGATTCGACGCAGGTAGGCACAGTGTATTTCCCGTAGTTCACCACTGGGAGGGTGTGAATTGCGCGCCGGACTCTGTGCTCTGCGAATGAAGCGTCTGCAAGGAAGGTGTCTCGACCAGCGACTCCTCCCCGCAGAAAGACCGGAGCGCATCGAGTCAACGGACCAACCAGAAAACACCTCGAGAGCTGAATTTGCTCAGCACACACAAAACTACCAAAAGCCCCACACGCATCGGCGGGGAGGAAATATCCGTCCATCTCAGTCCGTGCCGCTTTCACAAGTAACTGGTTGATGCGAAATAAAACCGTCACATTTCCAGACTACCTGCCTGTTGTACGAAAACGGCTTGCCAGTCAAACAACAAAGTACGCGCGGTTCGGTCCAAGTCGGGGGGCACTGTAAGGAAAAGAAAAGCACAGGCCAGAGAAAGGAACCCAGAAGACGACTCGCACCGCCATGGCTGACGGCAAGCTCAGAAAGGACGATCTCGTCGAGTCCGATGTCTCGTCGGATGGTTCCGACTGGGAGGATGCCGAGCCCGAAGAGGAGGAGACCGTGACTTTCATCTCGCTACTCGACGACTCCGTCTTTCCCAGCCTCGATGCTATGCTGCAACACTGCCGCGATGCTCACAAGTTCGATTTTCTTGCCGTCCGTCGTCGCCTGGGCCTTGACTTCTTTGGTACTGTCAAGCTTGTCAACTTTGGTCGGTGCCTGTCTCGTATGACCCAGAAGGAAGAAAATCGTATATGTTAACACTTCCTCCAGTCCGCCAACATGCTCACGACGGAGCTGCTCTCCCCGAGCCCATTTCTGCCGAGGACATCTCCGATGACCGCTTTCTTAAGCCCGTCATCGACGACGATGCCCTGATCATGGCACTCACCGAGCTGGATCTCGATTCAGAATCTGCCGAGGCCGCTCCTCAAGCATCCAAGTCCAGCTCAGCTCGTGAGGCCGAACTTGAGGAGGAACTGGAGAAGGTCAAGGCGCAATTCGCCAACTACCGTCTGGCCGTCGAACAAACGCTGGACCAACGCTGGGGAGATGATAACGTCGCGGGCCCACCCCACGTTGAGAAGGCCAGCGAAGAGGACAAAGCGGCCAGAAAGGACGAGTCGCAATATTACTGGGAGTCATACGCTGGGAATGGTAACCACAATCCTTACACATCCTGTGTTTAGTTGCGTACACCCCTGCTGACCACTGACTACTCCTCGCAGATATTCATGAGACCATGCTCAAAGATGCCGTCCGGACGGACGCGTACCGTGATTTTGTCTACAACAACAAGGCTCTTTTCAAGGGCAAGGTCGTCCTCGATATTGGATGCGGCACTGGTAAGTACTTAATCTTGGGCGTCTCCCATTCATGCGTTGACCTTTTGGTGCCCAACAGGCATCCTGAGCATGTTCTGCGCCAAGGCCGGTGCCGCCCAGGTCTTCGCCGTCGATAAGTCAGACATCATTGACAAAGCTCGTGCCAATGTGTTCCACAATGGCCTCGCCGACACGGTCACCTGCATTAGGGGAAGGATCGAAGAAATCGACCTCCCTGTTGACCAGGTCGACATCATCATCAGCGAGTGGATGGGCTACTGCCTGCTTTATGAGGCCATGCTCCCCAGTGTCCTCTGGGCTAGAGACCGTTACCTGAAGCCCGAAGGTCTTCTCGTCCCCAGCATCTCGACCATTTGGGTGGCACCTGTTTCAGACCCCGAATACGTCACGGACAATGTTACCTTCTGGGACGATGTCTACGGCTTCGATATGAAGTCGATGAAGACCGGCATCTACGACGAGGCTCGCGTTGAGATCATGCCGAAGGACTGCATCTGCGGCACGCCCTTTCAAATTGCGTTCCAAGATCTGCACACCGTCAAGGCCGAGGATCTTAACTTTGAGGCGCAGTGGAAATCAGTCCTATCCAAAGACGTTCCTTCTCTTGACGGCTTCCTGGTCTGGTTTGACATCTTTTTCACCACTTCTCGCAAGGATACGATTGCTCCCAACCTGCAAGTCAAGTCTGGCGAGACCAGCGTTAGCCGACCTGGCGAGGTGGCCTTCACCACAGGCCCCTTTGGCGCCGATACTCACTGGAAGCAGGGCTTTTTGATGAGCCGCTATCTCGAGGAGAACATCGCGGCCAAGTCTGGATCGGAAGTATCAGGCCGTATCGTCTTCCAGGCGCCCGAGAACAACCCCCGTGCACTCACAATCAGCAACACATGGACCCTGTCTGCCAGCGAGGCCAAGACACAACTGTGGAAATTGCGATGAACGCATTGCTTTTGGCGGCAACAGGCCTTGGCCAGGACGCATGGGGGATGCCTAGATCCTGCATACATGCTGGAAACAATTCACCCGCCAGTAGGGGGGCAGACGCATGCAATTGGCCAGTATTTGAAAACTGGCGGTGCCTTCGCGTCAACTGTATGCGCTGTTGTCGCAGGTCTCTACATCTACTTGTCGAGCGTCTTCGCATGTAGGTCAAGTGCCGCTTTTGTACCGAGCTGCAGACTCGATGCAGTAATTTGCATGGCATAGACGTCCACTCGCAAACGCCCTCTCAGAGCAGGACGATCTTAGGCACACAATAGATACAGTTCTTAGACATCGAAATGTGATGCAAGAGTGATGGTCTGGATTTAGCTCGTCGATTGACCAGGCAAATGCTGCCTGCGAATGACTATTTCTCAGTGATCCTGACGTCTTCGCTCTTGGCATCTTCGTCTCCTTCGTCGTCGTCGTCTTCGTCGTCATCGTCATCCTCCTCCTCGTCGCTGTCTCCGTCCTCATCTTCGCCGTCGGACACAGCCTCTCCGAGGGCTTTGAGCTGAGCCTGTAATGCATACGATAAGCATTTAAAATCGAAACCGGGACCGATAAGATGATTACCTTATACTTGACAACTTTCTCTTCCAAGTCGCCAAACACCATGAGTAGGTCGTCGAGTTCGTTTTGTGTCGCCTTCTTGTCTTCTTCGGCTCTTTTGACAGCCAAGTCACTCTGCGGGTAGCGATTATTAGCGCGAGTGGACGGTGCAAGTCACGGGTGTCGCAAACCTGAACTGCCTCCTCCTGTACCGCGCCGAGATCCTTCTCCAGCTGCTTGACCCGGGACTCAGCTTTACTAGCAAGGCCTGCTTGATCTTGCAATTTCTTATCCAGCTCATCCCTGATTGCCTGGATCTCCTGCACCTTGGTCTTCTTGGCCTGCTTCGCGGTTAGACTCATGTGCCGGACCTTGTCATGCACCGGTTCCTCGTAGCTTACTTTCATCAGGTCAACCTCGAGACGGCTGATGGTGGCTTTGAGATCAGCCATGTCAGCCTCAGCCCGGTGACGAACCCGGTCGGCATCCGACTCGGCTGTTTTCCGAGCCTGCTCCAGTTGCTTGAGGTGCTCCTCTTGTTGTGACGCGGCCTTCGCCTCGGCCGTCTGCTGGACCTGCTCCAGTTGTTTCTTATACTGCTCCATTCGTTTCCCGTGCTCTTGCTCAAGACCCGCGACCCGTGCATCTGCATTTCTCCGGAGCTCGTCCACTTGCTTCTTGTGTTCTGCCTCGAGCGATGCCACCTGAGATTCGGTTTTCCTTCGTGCCTGCTCCATCTGCTTTTGATGTTCGTCTTGCATGGAGGCAATCCTAGCTTGAAGACCCCTGACCCGAGCCGTTAGTAATGTACTTCGAGCATGTACCGCAGCAGACGGGCCGAACTTACCGCAGCTCCGCGTCATGTTGTTTCTGAAGGCCGTCGTTGACCTGCTGGATTCTCGCCAATTCCAGGGCTGACGTTTCCCTAGTCCGCCGGTGATCGGCTTGTTCTTGCCCAATCTGCCGGCCCAGGGTCTCCAGGCTGACCTGCGCCTCCTGCAAGGCCTGCTCTTTGTCTGCCAGCTGACTTCGCAAAGAATCGACCAGTTCCCGAGAGACGCCCTTTTGGACACCATTGGAGACCACAGATATCTCCAGACCGGGATCTCGGTCGATACCGCGCAGAACGCGGCTATAGTTGTCCTTGAAAAAATCGACAAACGTGGCGTCGAAGAAGACGTCGGGCAGCTTGCTCGATCCAGAAGAGCTCAATTTTTGGGGGATGACTTCGAAATCTCTTACTAGCGGGTCGCTTCTCAATTTCGACAACTTGTCAATGTATCGTTCGCGACCCATGCGAGAAATCAAAATGGAGTGGAGGTCAGTCCGCGGAATGGGCGAGTCCTTCGTGGAGAATTCGTAAAGTACACCTAGGAGCATAGCACAAAGCCCCTGGACGAGGTCGCCGGATGGGTATGGATGGTTAACGGCTTGAATCAAGCTTTGGGTATTGCTTCCCTCGCTGAGGAAATCGTTGACCGCGTCCAGTTCCTCGAAAAGCCAACCGAGGAGCAGCATCAAGTATCCCACGACAACGCGGCTATCCTCCTCACGGTTGAGTCCCGATATAAGCTGGGCAGCGATGATTTGGATACTCGTGACAACCTCCTCGCCGTTCTCAGCATCTCCTTCTGTAACAGTCATGGCCAGACTTTTAGCCTCGGGGTTGTCGAAGACAAGGTGAAACATGATAGTTGCGGCGAACCAGCTGCGGTACGGATTGGTGATGGCGGTGTCTGGCGAAGGCCGCAGGAGCACTGTTAACACGTTGGCAGTCTCGTCGGCCCCAGTACTGTGCCCCTCGATAGCTCGTCGCAGGAAGTGCAGACGGATGTCGGCATGGTTATAAAAGTAGGCTTTGAGGCAGTCGGATGCTGCCAAGCGCAAGTCGAATGCTTCCAAGTCCTGGACGCTGAGAGTGAGATCAAGCAGACCGTCTATCACGTAAACATCGACAACGCCATTTACCTGGCCACGGCCGGCTGGCGAGTGAGACTCGAGTGGCGAGGGGACTTGGAGCTGTGCAAAGCCCTCTTGAAGGCTTGGATTACCTCGGATGATATCGGCGCAGGTTTCAAGGGCCTGCAATCACAATTGGTTTAACAACGGCAAAAAAAAAGATGTGTAGCTGACGGGAGACGACCAACCTCTGCCTTAATTGGAAGCTGGGCTACGTGGCTGAAGGCCAGTTGAAGGGCGTGATATAGCAGGCCGTGCTGCCAGAATGCAAGCTGGTTCTGCTGCGTTCCTACGGCACCGGCAACTAGAAACAGACGAACAACGGCTAGAAGTGCATAAATGTTCCGGTTGCGTTGGGTTTGTGCCCAAGCAGCAATCTCTGCATCCTCACGCTGAGCCTTTTCCGCGCCTTCCAGCAAGACGGCCAACCGACGGATACCACCCGACTCGCGGAACAAAGATTGGTTGGACGGGTTTCTTCTCAGTAGGTTTGCGACCAAAATAAGACAGTCCTCCACAACGCGATCACCCTCGGACAGAGATCCTTCCGCGGCAATAATGGTGAACAGCCGGTCAAAAGCGTTTTCGAAGGCAACCAGCTTCTGAATGTCGGTCGATGAGGGAGTAAGATAGGTCAGGAGGGTGATCGCCTCGTTCCGGATGGCTTCGCGGGTGTCGTCAAGAACGGAAACCAAGCGGGAAATACCCAATGGGGCGGTGAAGACGCATTCCTCGGTGCGCTCGGTTCGGGCAGAGAGAATGGCGGCGAGAAGTTGCAGCGAGTACAGTCTGGAGTAGAAATCGGCCGTGTCTAAGAAATCGAGTAGCAGGGTGATGTTCTCCTGTCGCTGGGTGAATTCGTCAGCGAGCCACAGAGCGATTTCCTCGGACGCTTCAGGGCTGTCCTCATTGGGACTGAACAGCATCAGGAGGGTCTCGAGGACCACCTTGACAGTATCGACATCCTCCGCATCTCTGCTCAGACTGCCGATGAGGCTGCGGAGTGCGCCTGAGGCGACAGAAGCGGGAAATTCCTTGGCGAAACTGCGTAATCCGAGTATGGCAGCGCGACGATCCTCGAGCAGGGTGGCAGAGCTCAGGCGGCCACTAAGGACAGTGATAGTCTCGCCGACCGACTGCTTCGCCGGAGCAGTAGAAATAGAAAACATGCTGCTCCTTCTAGGCACCAGCCATTGGGGTCTGCAGCAATGCCATCGATGGGAGAGAAGAAGCAGGGGAAGCCGGCAGTAGGGGAGAGCCGGAGGAGCGCAGACGATGCTACAAGATCATGGGGAGAAGGCGACTGAGCTTCAAGCTGTGTCGTGATGCTTACACACTGGCAGGTCGCATAATAAGTAAATTGAAAGGTGTACACAACTTGGGTACCTAGATTAAGTACTATGTAGGGTGCTGTCCCGTCCGTTGGTGCCCCGATGCAGGCATACGGAGACGGTCTAGCAGGGGAAAACATGCATCAAAAAGAGGTCGTATTTACATATCAAATCCAGTATTCTACTACCGAGACAATTCCTCTCTCCCTTCCAGGGTATTAATAGTGTTTGACTGCCTACCTAGGTATGTATCTGTAGCCTAAATAGGTGCTTATCAAGGTTCCCTGTGGATATGTCCCACACAGTGCAATCAAAAGACATGGTCCCATCTTGGTCTAACACTGTGAACATCTTGACACTAAGATCCGCAACTCTGCACCCTTAACACAGTGCGCGGGATGGACGGCCAATCGCAGCATAGTGGGTACTTCCCATTAGTAGTGATGCAGAACTTTTGAGAATGGGATTTTCGCGATTCGTCCGTCCCCATCCATTCAATCTCCATCTCGGCTTCGCCCAAGGAACGCGTCGCCGGCAGACTTTCTTACCACCGACTGTTCCTCATACGAGACTGGCCCGCTCTCAACGAGGTCTTCGATTCGAGCCTGCACTTTGACCGAAATTACGTCAGACCCGGTCGTGTTGCGCCGCCCTTCGTCGCGTTGACAACCTCGAGCTCGTCCTCGTACGAAGTTTCGTCGCCATCGCATCGCAGCTGAGAAGCACTGTCCCAGAAACTACCTAGTCCGCAGTCTCTTTCGGGTTACATTACGTACCATCATAGTACACAAGGCTGCCCTCAGCTTCGCGGACCGAATAACGGTTGAGGATCTGCGTGCGACAGACACTTCTCGTCGCATCTGTCCATTGCGCATAGAGGGCACCTTGCTCGATTCCCCAACGGCACAATCCACCGCGTATCATTGGGGATAGTCGACGCCGACTCAGAGCAAGATGGGTATCCCGGCTGCTTTCCGTTGGTTATCCAACAAGTACCCCAAGATTATTTCGCCTGTCATCGAGGAACAGCCCGTCAAGATGGAAGATGGCTCTACCATCCCAGTTGACACCACCGGGCCTAACCCGAACGGAGAGGAGCTCGACAATCTCTACCTCGACATGAACGGTATCGTTCATCCGTGTTCCCACCCCGAAGACCGCCCGGCCCCCAAGGATGAGGAGGAAATGATGCTTGAGGTCTTCCGGTACACAGATCGCGTCGTCAACATGGTGCGACCGCGAAAACTGCTCATGATTGCTGTCGGTGAGTTTCGGGTCAGATTCCTTTCCGATGTATCTCGTCGCTGATCTGCTTCCTCCAGATGGCGTTGCTCCCCGTGCCAAGATGAACCAACAGCGCTCTCGACGGTTCCGATCCGCGCAAGAGGCTCAACAGAAGGAAGAGGACAAGCAGGAACTTTTGAAGCTCCTGAAACAACAGAACGGCGGCACTGTTTCCGATGACACCCTTGAGAGTGTGACGAAGAAGGCCTTTGACTCCAACTCCATTACTCCTGGAACTCCCTTCATGGACATCCTAGCTGCTAGTCTGAGATATTGGTGTGCATACAAGCTGAACACAGATCCGGCTTGGGCTAAACTCAAAATCATCATATCGGATGCCACAGTGCCTGGCGAGGGTGAGCACAAGATCATGTCTTTTGTGCGCTCCCAGCGCATCTCCCCCGACTACGATCCCAATACTCGTCACGTTATATACGGTCTTGACGCCGATCTGATTATGCTTGGTCTCGCGACTCACGAGCCTCATTTCCGCGTGTTGCGTGAGGATGTCTTCTTCCAGGACAGCAAGGCCAGGATGTGCAAGCTTTGCGGACAAAAGGGCCACGAGGCCCGCGCCTGTCGCGGGGAGGCGAAGGAGAAGGACGGTGAGTTTGACGAACAGGACAAGGCCGTGGCTCTCAAACCCTTCATCTGGCTTCATGTTTCCATTCTTCGAGAGTATCTCGCTGTGGAGCTCAATGTCCCCGGTCTTCCCTTCCGTTTCGACTTGGAAAGAGCTCTCGACGACTGGGTGTTTATGTGTTGTTTTGTGGGCAATGACTTTTTGCCTCACTTGCCAGCCCTCGAGATCCGAGAGAACGGCATCGACACATTGACCGCAATCTGGAAGGACAACTTGCCGCACATGGGCGGCTACGTTACAAAGGACGGACATGTGGATCTCGGCCGGGCGCAGTTGATTCTTAACGGTCTGGCGAAGCAGGAGGATGCTATCTTCAAGAGACGGAAGGAGCAGGAAGATCGCAGGGAGGCGAACGCCAAGCGGCGCAAGCTTCAGGAAGAACGCAACCATCCACGAAACGCCAAGCCTAAACAGGTGGACGATGCAGCCGCGGGCTTACCTCTTTTCGCAGCCTCGGGGGGGCTTAATGGCATCACTCACGACATGGTGGTTGGCCGCTCTTCCAACATGAGCGCTAATTTCGCCAACAAGAGCGCAGCGAGTGCCATCCGAGATCAGATCAAAGGCCTCATGAACAAGCCCGAATCTGGCGAGGAAAGCAGCGCGGGCCAAACCGTCAAGGACGATGCCTCGAGTGCCTCCACGGACCAGCAGTCTGTGCTTGGCAAGCGAAAGGCTGACGAAGAGCCCGACCAACCCAGCGCCGCGGCTTCAGCCGCAACAGGGTCAAGCACGCCGTCTGCTGCCGAGGAAGCGGCAGTAGACCACGTCAGAATGTGGGAAGAAGGCTATGCCGACCGTTACTACGAGCAAAAGTTCCATGTCGACCGCAAGGACACTGAGTTTCGGCACAAGGTCGCCAGAGCCTATGTCGAGGGGCTGTCATGGGTTCTGTTGTACTACTTCCAAGGATGCCCGTCATGGGAATGGTTTTACCCGTACCACTACGCCCCTTTCGCGGCAGATTTCGTTGAGCTGGACAAGATGGATGTTCAGTTCGAGAAGGGCCGGATATCGAAGCCATTCGAGCAACTGATGAGTGTGCTTCCGGCAGCATCTCGCCACGCCTTGCCAGAGGTTTTCCATGACCTCATGTTGAACGAGGACAGTGAGGTTCTTGACTTCTATCCCACAGATTTCGAGATTGACCTGAATGGCAAAAAGATGGCGTGGCAGGGTGTGGCTCTTCTACCGTTCATTGAGATGCCCAGACTCTTGGCGGCCGTCGAAAAGAAGTACCCTCTCCTCAGCGACGCAGACCGGGCCCGGAACGGAGTGGGGAGGGATGTAATGCTCCTGTCGGACGCCCACCACGACCTGTACGACGAGATCACGACTAATTTCTACTCCAAAAAGCAAGGAGCCCCGACTCTGAAGCTAAACCCGAGGACTAGCGACGGTTTGTCCGGGCTGGTAGAGAAAATTCCTGACTACCTGCCTCATGGTGCCTTAGTTTACCCCCTGGAGCGTGGGGGCATGCCGAACCTCGATTACGACAGATCCCTCAGGTAAGTAATGCCGCACCGGGTGCGATTAGCCTCGTTGATACCCACGCTAACGTTCGATAACAGTGTCTGGTACTCCTTCCCCGCGAGCTCCCATCCCCACAAGTCGATGCTCCTGCGAGGTGTTAAGATGCCAACTGCGGCTCTCGATCGCAGTGATATCGAGACTTTGAAGAGCAAGTCGTCGCGTGGTGGACGGGGCTATGGAGGCGCGCCGTTCGGTCGGGGCGGTTACAATAACGGTGGACACAGAGACCAGTTCAGCTACGCACCAGGTGCCGGTCGCGGGCGGCAAGACCGCCCTCCGTCGTACCCAGGTAACGGCAACTACGGGCGACAGAGTTACCCGCCGGCCGGACCGCCGCAGGGACAATCATGGCAACCCCCGCCACCGGGACATCCGGGATTTGGCATGGGTCTTCCGCCGCCGCCGCCTCCTGCGACGTACGGCACTGACGGGCGGAATTCGAATGGGCCGTACCGCGGTGGGGGTGGGGGATATGGACAGCATCAAACCTATGGTCCGCCAGCCGGAGGATACAACAGCGCCTACCAAGGCCATCCCGGTGGCGGACGAGGTGGCGGTCGTGGGGGATACCAAGGAAGAGGAGGCTACAACGGGTCCCGCGGAGGCGGCGGCGGCGGCTATGGCGGCGGTCGTAACAACTACAGATAGAAACAACACCACCACGTCTACATATCTGGGGACGAGAAACGTGTTTTGCCAGGAGCGGAATAATCTCATGAATAAAACGGCATGGATGCCGGTATGTACTAGTTCGGACAAATAGAGGCTATGATGGCCTAGGTTTTGCAAGACATAGCGTCGTTCCATGACTCCAAAAGCTTGTGCGCCAATGATTACAGGAGGACAGAAAGCCTCGTCAGCGGATGACTCTGTCTCCATGTTTCTGGCCTCGGACCGGGGAATCGGCGCCGCGGTGATAGTGCCTCGGCCGAATTACCAATCCATGAAATGCACTAGGTGCGGGGACCCCTGGTCGGCATTTGCAGACGCCAATGCGGGCAATGCATCTCAGGGCAGACTTTGAAAATTACAATTTGGTTGTATTAAGCCGCAGGGTGTGGTAACTATTTTCCGGGAGACAAGACTACATATCTTCCTTTGAGATCTTGGCAGCCTCCAGAACCTCAGAGGCTCGGACGAGCTTGCTGGGACCGGGGGGTGGGCATCATTTATTGCTGGAGTTCAATTTACCATGAGCCTAAGTGGATATTTAGGTAGGTAGCTACACTACCAACCTCAAGTGTTCACTTTTTTCCATGCCTACCCACCTCTCATGTCACAAACCTGGAAACACACGGTCACTAGTACACGTATTAGATAGCGAAACACCTCAACTCCGTCCCGCTTTAGCGCGTTTGGAGACAGATTGACGGGACTGATGGATGAGCTTCGACCAATTGCTGCACACCACCTTGACTAAAGAAACACCTCAGCACACTGAAACATCACTCAGAATTGGGCGGGATAATGTTGAAGTGACTTGGTGAGGTGTGTGCAGTGCAGTGCAGACGGCGGCAACTTCATGCTAGCCTCCTTCCGGGCCTTTGAGTTTCCAAGTCGAACAATGCACCACAGCAGCAGCGTGGCTTGCTGTTGCTGTCTGCGATGGTCTGAGGTGCCTTATTACAGTGTACCTACTGGAGTGTACAGGTAATACTGGGGCGGTATACCTCTACTCCGTACAACTGACGTGGGCAGTTCCGAGGCCACTGGTACTATGCTGATAGCTGACCCTTGCAAGGTACCTGGATACATGCTAGCAAGGCACCTTAACAGCTCAACGAACTAGGTATGGTAAGGTAGGTACCGTACCCACGCACCCACGGCAAAGAGCGCCCAGTGTCCGCATCCAGACGTGGAGGCTAACTGGTGTCAGAGGATCACTGCGTGCCGTGCTGAGCATCAATCAACGACATCGACACCTCTCGACCTCGCTTTCTGCTTCTCCTCCAGGCACCGCACGGCTGGCCTCAGCGACAGCCCAATTGCAATTCTGGGTTGGCGCTCGTCTCTATTCTATCTCGATTTGCTTCCGTCGCCATCTCCCGCACTCTCACCCCGCTCTGCTACCCGAAACGCCATCGCGAGACTCGAGCCGGCCCTGAATCGCTCCGGAGCAGAGAGGACAACACAAGGGACTGGCGTGTGCGGTCATGAACCCGATCGTCTCAAGCCGCAGAAATGAACGGCGACGCTGGTCTCGTCGGATGCCTGGTAGACAGGCTTGCCACCAGGGTAGGTCGCATGCCGAGACGTCACTACCTACGTCGGGTCTTCTTGATTCTATTCACGTCTTTTGACGCTCAAACTCGCGACACGCGGCTGACCGAATTCGCTGCAGCTCCCGCATAGGACAGGAACACACGGTCAGGAGCTACAGCAGGATGACATTGTCCTCATCACGAGGTCCACTCTAGTCAAAATCAGCACCACCGCCGTGGCCTTCGTCCTAGACTCTCTAGTTGCCCTCCTCGAAGAAATAGTACGAAACTACAAGGGCGTTCCACCCCCCGCCCATCCACCACACGTCCTCCTCTCCGAAATATATGTCTTGGCCTTGGCCGCCGACTGCTGCACCGCTCACTGGGACCACATCAAGGCTCAGGGCCACCAGCACGCTGCTGATTACGAGACACGCCGCCACTCTCCCACCCAGTTTCCCGAAGCCTTGGACGAAGCCCTTGTCACCCGCATATTTGACTTGGTAAAATGGCTCGTTGAGCCCATACCGGAAGGCTACGTTCTGCCTTCTTCCACCATTCTCGATGACACGCCCAGGCATGCCGATCCAGTCTCCCGCTCGCAGCCAGGTCTTGTTTCACCCCTGCTCAGTGAAGCTGATGCCTCGGGGGATGAGACACCGCCAACTGGCCACCACGCCGATATAGAGCCATACGTCAGAGTAATTGTCGAATACGTAACTGCCTCCACCTGGTCGAGCTCTTTCGACTACTTCAGAAACGTAGTTTATACCGTTCGCACCGCTGCTGTTGTGCAGGCCGCACCTGGTCAGTCCGCCGCTGCTCCGGATGATGACAAGGCCTCCCTGGCAGTTCTGAAGGCTCTTTCCTTCTTCTGGGTCGATGCCCAGAAGCTGGGTCTCATTATCCAGGAAATATGCTCCAGCTTTCTACATTTCCGAAAATCTTTCCAGAACACGGTTGCCGTAGTCGCGCCGCTGCTCATCACCCGCTGGTTGGAGCGCTATCCCCATGAGTTCGTACAGCAGCACACGCTGCATAAGCGTCTTGATGGTGGCGCCGATACTCTGTTCGACATGACGCAGACTGTCGTGGACAATGGCCGAAAAAAGGGAATTCTATATCCACTTCAAACAACTTTGCTGTTTCTTCTACCCGACGTTTTTGAGGTAGCTAGCAATCTCCGCGACGCCAAGAGCGGCAGCATGGCCAAGAAGGTCGGCTTTTTGGACGGTCTTAGAAAGGCTTTAAGAAACAAGAACGAGCAAGCTGCGTACTCTCTCGTATCGCTACTGAGGGCAGCTCGACACTTTGTCGCCGAGGACGACGCTGCACTAGTTAGCTACGCCATGGATGTCCAGGACGAGGTTCGAGAAGCTGTCTTCCGTCGGTCTGGAAGCAACGATGCGTCTCTTTTTGACCAGGATTTGATGACAGCTGCCTTTGTGAGTCTGGCACAGTTGAGTCCAGAGAACGCCGCCGACTCGCTCAATCAATCATATCTTGGGCCCAATGCGCCGCAGGGCTTCAAGGCTGCTGTCGTTCAAGGATGCCGCTACTTCGCGCGGCAGAGCGATGCGCATAAATTCGAACAGCTCTTCATGGTCGCCGGGCCGTTCATGCGCGCTCAACTAAAGGTATGTCAGGCAAATGCGTGCTCTAACTCATGGGGGTTTGTGAATGGTTGTAATAATCGGACCATAGGCTGTTGCGGACTCGCCCACTGAGACCACTGCCGTCGTCCTCTCCATACCGCGTCGCGACTCGAACCTCCTTTCATCTACCAACATGGCTTGTGATGTACTAAAGTTCTTAGATGCGTCACCACATTCGCTCTTCGACACAGATGGGCAAGGACAGCCTGTGGTTGGTGCTGCGGAGGAGGATGCATTCCTATCTTTCTTATCTTGTGTCGTCTCGGTCAATTCGACCGTCCGACGACTTGCCACTGGTGTCGCAAAGCGCCTCTTTTCCGACCAGTCCATCCTTGACACCCTTCGCTCTCGTGGTAGAGTAGGCTCTCCGGCCCTCAGGCGGGAGTTTTGGAGACGAAGGTAAGCTCCAGTAGATGGCAGTGCGTTCTCATGTTCTTCCCAGAAACTGACGCATCTCCTAGCTCGCTTGTTCTCCTGAACATGTGCAACCACGTGACATCTGACGGAGACGGGCCTGATATCAAGGCCATCCACGAGTACCTCGAGGCTCGCAAGTTCCTACTTGCTTCACTGCGTGTAAGTCTGAACCCGTCTCAATGTCTCGTTGCCGTGGACTGATGATTTCCCATCTGTGACAGGAACTCTCGGAACTTCCAGAAGATGTTCCGGAGGTGGAAGCTGCTTCTTCTAGACTCGAGACCACTCTGCTCGTGTCACTATGTTCTGCTGACGTCGAGACTTGTCAAACAGTCACATCTTGCATTGGCATCTTTTTCGAGGAGAACAACCTAGTCGACATAACAACGGGTACCGCCAAAGCGTTCGCCACTCTTCTCAGGAACGGCGATGTATACGGTGAGATTGCTTCGCGCGCATTCCGCTTCACTGGTCTCGTCGCCTTTCAAAAGAGGGTTCGCGGCTTGTTGCGGCGGCTGCAGTACCCCACTAGCGGTATCCTCTCTGCCTGGGAATATGGCTTCGAACGGTGGCTCCTCCTATCAAGGGAAGTTTCCATGGCCCCAGTCGATGCTGTCGACGAGAGGACCCTTACAGAATGGAGAAACTACTCTGGCTTCCTGGCTTCCCTTGGCGGGATTTGCACGGCGAACCAGGCGATCATTCTCGAGGAGCCGAACACTAGCGGACTCAGGTGGATTGATAGGTTGTCCTCTGAGAATCACGAGGAACCCTTATTAGGTCGGTATCTGAAGCTAAGCATTCAGCTTCTCGGATGTGCCAGCGTTCGAATCAGGGAGGCGACAAGGGAAGTTCTGTCGAGTGAGGTCTCGTCCACACTATACCAATCTCTATTCAAAGCCCTCGAATCCGAGCTCGAGGTACTCTTTACAGGTGCATTGGCGCCCAGCGACAAGGCCCAGGATGTCGAGATCATCTTTGCTGAGCAGGTCATTTCCCTCCTCAAAGCATTGGTTGAGCGTCTCGAGAGCCCCTCGGATCTTGGTGCTGCCTCTTCAATTCATCTGGGCGCCCTCGCGCTCAATTTCGCCAAGTTTCTCGACGGCGTTAACGACAGCACCAACACCCTTCGGGTCAAGATAAAGGTGTGTCAGCTGTGCGAGGCAGTTACGAAGAGAAAAGAGCATTTGAACTTGAGAGACGATGTCCGCATCAGGAATCAACTTCTCGAATATATTTTCGGCTGGATTGCTCGGCCTCGTTCCCCACGCCTCGATTCAACTTCCAGCACAGGTGGTCGTCTGGATGAGACAGCTCGGGTACAGAAGGACCTCGATCGGGCGTGCTTGAAATCTTTGGCGGAACTTACTTTCCGGTTGCCGCTCCAACCTGGCGAGGGACAAACCGACGCTGGCATGAGCGAGTTGAAATCGCAGATGTTCCACACCTACTTCAACCGATTTCTCTCCTTGCTCAACCATGAGTCCCCGGAAAGTGGCAGGAGTGAGCATCTTACAAGTATATCGAGTCGGGATGAGAGCACGCCGTCCTCGGAGTTCGCCATCACGATTCTCTCCAACCTCCTTAGCGCGAACATCGATGTTGGCTTGAAGCACTCTCTAAATATCGGATACCATGACAATGTCGAAATCCGAACAGCCTTTGTCAAGGTTCTGTACAACATCCTTATCCAAGGCACGGAATTCAGCAACCTGACGGACGCTGCCGTTAGTGAGAAGTACGACGAACTTCTAGAGGTTTGTAGACACCATCCAAACGATATCGAAACCCTCAGTCTGACATATTTTACAGCTGTTGACGAAAGACATGACCCTCGTTGCTGCCATGAGCGCCGTGTGCCCGAGTAGCGAGGTTGATGAGCTGACTATATCTCTGTTGACCATTTTCGAGCATAGGGGACTCAGCTTTGAGTTGTTGGAGGTACTCATCAAGCAAGAGATTGAAGAGACAGGTGAGAACGCACCATCCAATGCCCTCAATATTTTTTCCCAGATGGCACAGCTGAACATCCATACTCGTTTCAAGACAACGAATCTGAAATTCTTCGACGGACTTGCGTTGCCACAAAGATGTTGTCTGTCTACGCCAAGTGGAAGGGCCAGCCCTACCTCAAAGCAACACTGCAAAAGGTTGTCGAACGACTGATGCTCACTTCAAAGGATTTGGATCTTGAGCTGGATCCAGCCAGGGTCAGCTCTACGGATGAACTGCAAAAGAACGCTCTACAGCTCCGCATTGTCGCCAAGGTGTTCATTGATGACATCTGCGCTTCGTCAAGCAGTATGCCGGCTTCGTTCCGAAAGATATGCAACATTGTATGATTCCATCCTCCTTCTTACAGCCAAGCCGCGAAATGCGTCTGACACGAGGCCTTTAGATCTCCACGGCGGTTCTTCCGAGGTTTCAGGAGGCCAAATACACGGCTGTCGGGGCCTTCGTTTTTCTCCGTTTCTTCTGTCCGGCCATAGTCGCTCCAGAGGTCGAAGGGCTCGTGACCGCAGCTCCTTCCAAGGAAATGCGCCGTGGCCTTCTCCTGATTGCTAAAGTTATCCAGAACCTGGCTAACAACGTGCTCTTCGGTGCCAAAGAGCCCTACATGTTTCCTTTGAATGATTTTCTCACGCAAAACATCTACAAGGTCACTACGTTCCTGCGTGAAATATCTGTAAGTATTTCTCCAACAGAATTACTTCCTTCCCCTCGATTGATAACCTGTAAATAGGTCGCTCCTGAGAAACTCGAGACCCCGCCGAGTATAGAATCCTTTGATTTCGGCTCTTGCGTAGCGCTACACAGATTCCTTTACGATCACTGGGACCACATGCGACAGAGACTCGTGACCCAGGAGCGCAAGGACTATGTTCGGTCACCTGCGGAGGTCTCCCGGGGTCGGTCCCCAGTTCTTGAACCACTTCGAAATCTCATCACAAATCTTGGTCCGCCGCCTCTAGCCGTCACATGGAACAGGCCACAAATATCTTCCAATACCCCTCCATCCTATTCTCGGTTCCAGAACTTCATGCTTCGGAATGCATTCCGAAGTACGGAGTCCTTCGTGACAGCCAGGGCCGTCTATGATGGAGGCGAAAGCAAGGTACTTTACACTCAAACCGAACTGTTCTAGCTGTTATGATACGCGTACCCCCGCGCCCCCCCGCGTATCCTCCACGGAATGAGACTAATAAATCCGGACAGGACTCGCTCTCAATCATATGCATCATCTTGCGGCACATCGATGCTGAGAGCATCGATTACGACACTCTTCTGTACTGTTATCTGAAGGCACGTCCATCTGTCTGCAAAAATCAGCGTCCATGTCGCTGACTGACTATAGATCGCGAGCCGCCTGTGGCACAAGCCCTTCGGCCTGCTCATTGATGCCACGTGCTACAATGGTCAAAACGAACCGCAGGACGAGCTTTTCAAGAAGCTCGAGCTTCTCACTCCTACAGAATTGTCTAGAAACCTCGTTAGGATCTATGTGTACAACATGAACAGCGCGTTCAGGTAAGGGCGTTCTCACCCCACGAGACAAGCCATGTTTGCATCGCAGCTTACGTGTCCCCAGGAAATGCTTCCGGAGGCTTCTGCGGGTATCTGCCAAGAGCGACGCCAGCGTCTTCAACCCCAAGAACGTTGATTATCACTTGATCGGGAGTTTGCAGGACCTTCAGGCCCATTTCCACCTGAGCCAGCTTCATCTTCCCAAGGAGACAATTAGCGTGGTAACTGACACGCGCTACGTATTTCAGCCCATCACCAGGCTGTCCAAGACCAAAGGCAAGATTGAAGTGGTCATCAAGGTCGGGAGTCAATTTGTGCAAGTCACAACTACCAAGAAGCAAGAGGTTTTCCCTGGGTACAGGTTGAGTACAACAGTCAACGACATCTTCCGGCTTGGAGAAGTGGAGGAAGCCCCCACGTCCATACAGACCGAGGACGACTCAGCGTTCGGCCTGCGCGCAGACAACGGCAAGATTGTCATGTACTTCACCAGCCCCAAAAAGGCCGATGTGCTCCAAACAATCCGCGGTGCCAAGGCTAAATACGGCAAGGACGCGCGTGCGCATAAGGCCTACGAGCGACTGATCAGACCGCAAGATGTGCCAGGAACCTTGCTCAACCTAGCTTTGACGAACCTCTCAAGTTCCGATCACGTACTGAGGCTCTCCTCTTACAACCTTCTTGGGGCCCTGTGCAAGGCGTTCAAATTTAGCGCGGCTTCGAATCTTATGTGTACGAAAGGTAAGATGCCGACCATTCTTTTTTTTTTTTACCCAAGGCTGTCTGATATGATCGGCGACGCTGAGTATAGAGCAGATGTTTCCGTGCCGATGGATCCGTCACACTTCATCATCAAGATTAGCCAACAGCTGGCTTTATCTGAGCCGCAGCTTACGTTTGACTTTTTGACCGAGTTCTTCGTCGGGTGGGAGACGTTCGCTGAGGAGCAGAAGCCCCTTAGCCTGGCATATATGGCTCCTTGGCTGCCTGGCCTCCGAACATCCGTCTTGGCAAACGAGTCCGACGCGGAGAAGGGCAAAGAAAAGATCGCAGCGCTGTTCCGAAAGCTCATTGACGTAGCTATGTCTGACCACTCCCTGACATACACACTTGAGCAGGTCGTGTGGCCCGCTATTTGCCAGGACGAGACAATACTTGACATATTCCTGGAAGAGCTCATGCGAGCTGCTTTGAGCTTCGGCTACTCCGAAGAGCCGATGGAAACTCTGTCATCAATAGTATCGGGGATGGGCAGCATCACCTTGCGCGGAAAGGTGATATCCAGGTTACGCAAGGCCTTGAACCGATCGTCGCTTCGGCCCACAAGATTTCTTCCAGACAACGCCGTCTGGGCCGAGATCTGCGTTTTGCTACACTTTTGCTTGTCACTTTCATTTGACAACGGCGTACAGTCTCAGCTGTACTTGCCCGAGATCTTCCACATTGTCACCATCTTGGCCAACACAGGCTCGCCAGAGGTGCGCTCGCTGATCCATAGGCTCCTTGTGAACACAATCCACGCAGCCTGCACATCGTTCAACCTCGATGATACGCGTTTCAACAAGCTTAGAGGAAGTCTAGATTTCCTCAGCGAACCAAGAAGCGAAATTTTCTCGACCCCGCCGCCATTTTTACGGGACGGCGCTTCCATGTCGACGACTCAGGACTCGGGGCCTTCACTTGCGGCAACTGAGAATCTGGCAGCGCTGCTGTTTGAAGTGTGCTCGGTAGCCGCCCCCTCCATCGACATTTCAAATGCCTGGAGATCACGCTGGATGAGTCTCGTGGCCAGCACCGCTTTCCAAAACAACCCGGCAATCCAGCCTCGCGCGTTTGCCGTCATGGGCTGTCTGGCGCGTGAGGAGGTGGACGACGACCTGCTCTACCAAGTCCTTGTTGCACTGCGTAACAGCGTTGGTCGCCTTGGAGACGACACCAACAGCGACATGCTTATCTCAATAGTTACTTCTTTATCAAAGATGATGGCCAAGTTGCCTTCGGCATCCAGGTACGGCCTGCAACTCTTCTGGCTGGCCATCTCTCTGCTTCGGCTAGTGCCCCCGGCGCTGTTCAACTGCACGGCCCAGTTCCTCGAGGCTGTCATGACCAACATCAGCACTGTCGGAGATTTGAGAGGAGACAAAATGGGTTCTTTGCTACTACAGGGCCGTGTGCAACTGGAAGATGCGGCTCTGCCATTGGACGAGGCCTACGGTATTCATTTCACCCTCGAGAATTTTCACTTCGCCGTATGCGCCTGTCTTGCACGGGGTCTCGCCGACACGACGACCAAGACAAATGCCATGCGAGTGCTGTCCGCTTTCCTCGACATGGCAGGCAACTCTACAGGGGATGCGGGGAAGCCGTCGGACGACATCTCTCGATCGCCTTACATGGCTCTCATTCTAGCACGGACTGTCGGAAGCGAGGAACTCAAAGACAGCCTGTGGCTCGCTGGAATAAACCCTATCGTCCTTGGTGATGTCAACAGCACCTCGAGATATCAGGATCTCGGGGGCATGAAGGACAAAGATCTCCTTCTCAACACCGCCATCGAGCTGATCGACTTTCAATACTTGGAAGACGCGCTTCAAAACCGGACACTCCGATGGCTGACAGAGCTTGCCTCGGCCAGGCCAGCTGTCATCATGCATCTGTAAGTTTTCTCTGTTTGTAAGTTGTCCATGTTCGCGGCCAACATTTCATAGCTGCGGGCCCATCGTCGCCATTCTGGACGAGGTCCTGCTTCACTGCCAAAACTCGTCAACGCTGGAGTCGGCGCAAGCACTTCTGTACGCTCTCACGTCGAATCCGAAGTTCAGCTCCGCTCTTGAATCCACGGCAGTTTTGAACGAAATCCTTGAGGACATGGGCTTCAGCGGGCTATGGCGTTCTTGCTCTTTCAGTTTCAGCCAGGATCAAGATCGGAAATGTTTCATCCTCACGGAGAAACTAATAGAGGTAAGCAGTCTTGACTGTCGATCACGCATTAAAACCGATATTGACTTTCACAGCTTATTATCGTTTGATTTCTACGTAGAAAGAATTGAAGCGTTAGAGCAAACAAACGGACCCTGCTATTACGTGTTGATGCGTTCATTCACCTCTAATCCCCGGTTCAGACTTGTGGCGCCACAGCTACCAGACGTTGACGGTAACACGAGAGGTAATGGAAATTGAGAAGGTGATGAGAGTTGAGAACAACCGTCGGGCAGCTACTACCGAGAGACGCGAACCTACCAACCTCCACCCCAGTCTTTACTCGTGCAAACCCCCGTACCGCATTGCACGGTAGATTCCGCCTGGTATCCAGGACGATGGCGAGCCTCGTCTGACCGAGATGCAAGAGAGCAGAGGAGACCAGAGCGTTAGCGTGCGGCTACAGTCTTGGGACTGACCGAAGCTGCCGCCTCCCGTGAGCGTTCGTCTCTCCGCCACCGGTGTGTGATGGCGAAGAAAAAGAAACGGTGGCTCTCACCGGTGTTACTCGTTCAGTACTAGTCTTCGTCCATGTACGTAGTCTATATTACTTGCTTTTGTTCTTTCAATTTCTGCATTATCATAGTATGATGAAAGCAAACATAACTTGAAACATCAAGCTTGGATTCTTCAGTCCCAAAGTCCTCCACAACTTGTGGACCGTCGGGAATAAGTATCTAATACGAAACCCGTTTCTATCAATGCAGGCGAGGTCACAAGAGAAGCAGCAGGTAGGTATCCGTATTTGACTTGGTATCTGTAGTCTCAAACCAGCGTACCACTAACCCTACTTGAACTGGGTCAGGGAGTTGCTCCGGGTCAGCTTATTGCCTCCGCCTGGTCTCGAGTTGACATCTCGATAAGGCCAGCTAGACTGACTGGTATTTGGACAGCCAGTCGATCAATCAATGACAGAGTCACTCGGCACCATGAGACTTCCCGTCCCACCCCGCCACAGATGTCAACCACCCCCTTGTCCATCCCGATCAGAAAGGAGGCTGCGTTCCTGGCAGATTCGGCGGGCGACGTCCAAAAAGAAAACTGCCGACGGACCACCACCGGATCGACGGTGGCGAGCGCCTTCTATTGGGCACCTGGAGCTGACGGTGAGTTGACGGCGGTTTTCTCATGGCTGGATGACTGGCTGACTGGTCCACCTGGGCGAGCAAGAGCTGAACGAACGAACCATGGTTTTGCTCTGATAGAGAAATCTCCGAGCAGGGCTGGCGGCGCTGCCGCGCATCAGGCTGCCCTCCCACCTCGACTCCCCACCACGAGACCAAGGTGAGGAAGGTGAACCGGTAATTATTGCTTCTCTTTCACCAAGGAGACGGACAGGGGAGGGGAGGCCTGGCTCCCACCACCGCCCATTGTCAGCCCTCTCCGCCCCTTGCCGTGCCCGGTCAGCCTGGTCAGATGCAGGCCAGACCACACTCGCACTATCTATCCACCCCCGTATCGGGAAGTGGTGTCCATAGATGTGTACGTGTGAAGAGATTTTTTGGGGCAGGCCATGAGCTGAGCATCCATGTTCGTGGTGAGCTGATGGTGTTTGGAAGATACAGGAGGGAGAATTGGGCCTAGCCTTGTAAGCCCAAGATGGGTGTGAAGGGTTTGACGGACACTGAGTGGTCGATAAGCCCTCGGGACGGAATAGTACATCGTAGGGGTTCTCAGCTAGATGGACGGGGCGAGACCCGCGCAGGACTGGAAGCGGACACTGAGAGAAGAGGTCGTAGACTTCCTTCCCTTCTGCTAATCCAATGACGTGGGTGTCGAGAAGGTGTTGGTGGTGGCCAGAAATCTGCACACTCGTGCTTCCCGTCACAGGTGCGTCCCTCTCCTTGGGACACGATGGGCAGAAGGGCGGACTCGTACGGGTACAACTTTAAGAATGAAGTAGCGCAGTTCTAGCCCCATCCCTTCGTCTCTCTATTATTTGGGACTTTCAACCCCAGATTGTGGTGAGAATACTCCGTACACGCCCGCAAGAGAGGGTTCAGACTTTGGAAGCCAACCGGTGGTGATTTATGGCTATCCGTGCAAGCGTGCTTCGTCCCGGCAGGCGTTTCGAGCAAGGCTCCTGGTCACCCAATGCCATTTCATGTCGGCCGTGGCGCGGTATTCTGGAACTCGAACAGTTTCTAGACTTTGATGGTGGCGATGGTGCTAGAGGTACAACATAAACCAGTAGCGTGTGGTATCGAAGACCGCACGCTAGTCCCCGTTGACAGGATTGTCTGTTGCAGGGTGCCCATCGACTACAGGTTGGTTACACAATGTGATATGGCGTCGCCGAGTGAATACGTTACGAGAGGGTGAGGGAGAGAAACAGAGAGAACTTAGATTTCGGCCTCCAGAGGAGTCTCCAGATGCCCGCCCCCTAAACAGGCGGCCATGGGCTGGCTGCAGGTGAGAACGGCGGCTGACAAGGGTGCGCAAGGCGACGACCGGGCAGGCAACCATCATCAACCGAAAACGCAACCTCACGGTGTCATGGCCCTGACATGTTCGGATATGCACGTCGCCCGTTTCGCTCATCGTGCTGACCAACACGCCAGACCCTCCCCTCGACATGGTGTGGCGTTACGCCCGACGAGATGCCATTCGCGAGTGACGATCTTCCCCCTCTCGCCGCCAGCTTTCGCCTGGGGTGCCGGAGGACTGGGTTGACGGGAGCATACCTCCAACCAACATGCCGCGCTTGTCAAGACCCCCCCTTGAGCCATATTGATATGATATGCCCGGAGTATGCGATCCTACGATGCAGCTTGATGCCTTGGCACTGCACTCTTGGGGCAACGACAAGCGAGAAGACGGCCGCCAGAGCCAAGTGCGCGGCGGAATCCTGGCGCCCTGGTGTCGTCCTTCAGTGTCAGCGCTTCATCAATCACGTCTCCGCAAAGCCCTTGTTACCCTTGCCCGCCGCAGCCCGCCTGCGGGTCAGCCGTAGTTGATGCTCCTCATCATTTCGTCAGGAATGCGGGGGAGGGAAACAGCATGACACAAACTGGGGCGGTTCAGAACTTCAGACCCCCCCGTCCACGTTTTTCCCCTCATCTTCCTCACCTCTAGTGTAGTATTACGAGTCCTGCACATCCCGTGAGTGGGTTTGCTTGCCCGCGTGCCTTGTCAGTCGCGCGCGAACGTGACCCTGGCATGTCTTGCCCGTGGCGGCGTGGCCACACAACACCAACTGTGTAGTGTGCGCAACACCAACTGGCTAGAATAGTAGACCATCACCAGATCACTTCTCAGACCTCGCTTTCCCGAAGCGCCGCGCGAGGCTCGGCGTGCCCCGGCCTTTGAAGGGCTACACCGGTGTAGCGTAGTCTCTTCTCTCCAAAACCTGGGACGCCAGAGCAGTGTCAGCGCCAGGGGCGCGCGACGGGACAAGCCAACGACGGGCAAAATCAATACTCGTTGACGGCGGCGCATAAGAGTGTTTCCGCAGCTGGCTGCAGCTGTTGGCGGCTGGCAGGTAGTGATCAATATGTCCCGTCGTCGACAACAGTGGCCGTCCCATTGCCCCGCCTGGGGTTCTTCATCCTGGGAAGCTCCTAGCGCAGTTTTCAAGCTAGCAGGCAGCAGGTCGCACGCAGCCTGACATCTTAGGAGAGGCACTCCTTGTCGACTCTCTGCATAGTAGTGTAGAAGAGCCCGCGCCCTCCGTACTGTGAGGAAAGCTCCGAGATGAAGTTGCACCGCCCCGACACGACACTTGAGTCTTGAGGTGCAATGTCGTCACCGTCGTGCATCAGGGGTCTGTGTTAGTGTACACTACGCCTTGAGTGTTGTGCCGTCGTCCCAACGCGGGCGGGCTAGGACGAAAAGCTCAGATGGAGATGGCGCCAAGCCTCTTTATTTGCTCACCTAGTATAGTCATCGATTGCGTGCCGTACGCGGTACTGCCATCCCACGGTTTTCTCTCGGCTGTCGCCGTGATGGCTTCGAAAATGCGCCCGCACTAAGTGATCATCTCTCCCCGCCGCTTGCCCTCCAAGTCCATCCTGGGAGGTTGCAGTTAAGCCAGAATACAGATGCCCTCAGGAAGGTCGCCAGTATCCAATGAGGTATACAATATTGCCCGGGATTTTCTCAAGGTTTCTGTGTAGCAACTGCGCCGGTGGTCCAAACCGTCAAGTCGATGCTATTAGACCGGGAGTACGGAGTATGTACCTACCTACTCTGGGGGTGCTTGTTGTGCCATCACGAAGGTCAAAAGGCCTCACGGAACCAGCCCCCAGGACCCTCGTGCGGGCGGATCAGGCCCAGTCCCTGTCCTCCCGCATGGCCCGTGCCAGGGGCTGTGGCAGATGGAGTACTAATGTTTGCCAGCAAGTTGAGGATGCTTTGCGCCAGCGTTTTTGATATAACAGATGCTGCTCGGGAATGTCTGCGGGCGTTGCGGTACCCAGTCCATCATTGAACAGATACGCAGCTGGTGGGGGGTTTATCGACCTGCGTTTATCTCTCGTCTAGGCCATTCTGCGTTGGAGGTAGTGATAGAAGCGCGGAAGTTGTGCTTTTGATAACTGATCAACTTGTGCCCCATCTGCCGTTGCTAACTGGAAGTGTGGGCTCCTTCTCGGAGGCACCGGGGGGCTCGACTTGTTGCTCAGTTGAACCCCTAGGTACACTAATACTCGCAGCTCGCTCTCTCCCGTTGCAAATCGATCGAACGTCAAGGCCATGTCCCGTCCCTCCTCGATGCGGACTCAGGGACACCATCGTCCATCCCCGAAGGTTGATAGGTAGCCGGATCATCACCATTTACATCGCTGAGGCTGCCGACCTTGGCCACTGGGTCTGGGTCGGTCCCGGGTGCGTTGCATCCCACTTTAGGGGCGACGTGGGACAATGGCGTGCGGGCGTTGAGCACGCGTAGCCTACGCCACGCCTCTGTACTGTGCCGATAGCTCTGTGGGCTGGCCCTCGCATCATCTCCCATGCGGCATCCCACGCCGAATCCCAGCGGGCTTTCGGAAGATGCAAGGTCGGTCGCATTAACCCCGCGGATCCGGAACTCGAGTGGGCTGGTTGGAAACGAGTGAAAGAGCTGTCATGGGTTCCTGATAGTAGCAGCGAGCGGCGGTTCAATTGGGGCACGGCCTTTGCATGAATTCCCATCACGACGTCTCGCGAAGATTGGCATCGACGACGTGATTGGCCAGGTGCATGAGACTGGTTGCTTTTCCTGCTGGTGGGAAGGGGGAGGGGGCCGGGGCCGGACGGTTGAAACCAAGCTAAGTGAAGTCATGGGATTCTTGTCTCTCTTCTATCATCAGAGACAACATCACCATCTGCCACGGTAGCGCAGGCGCCGTTCATCTTCGCGTCCGATCTTTTCACGATACCCGCGCCAGCCTGTCGAAAAGATCACCGGGGCTCACGAGACGACCCTCATTCATCGTCTCGCGAGTCCGCCCTCATTGGCTCCTGTATCATATCGTCAGCCGTCAGGAAATGTTCAACCGGAACCTCGTCCCCCCAACATCAAGACCCTCATGATCATCGAAATACCGGGAATTCGAAGACGTCAACTACCCACTTCTGATGGTAGAAAGTGCATTCAAGAGCATCAGGTCGACAGGCCATCCTCACGGGCTACTGCAGGCCGTGGTGCAGCTTCTGCAGGAAGGACCGCGGGATGCAGGTCGCGAGGTCATTGGCATGAGTGGTCGGGTTTGCAGCGTTACATGGTAGGTCCGTTTTGGATCAGGTCGGGAGGCGGGCATGAAGCTGCTGTCAGTGTGGGGAGGTCTATCATGACGCTGATTTGTTCAGCGTCGTTGAGACTTTAGACGGGACTGGTCTCCTCCCCCGCCCCAGAGCAAATGCAGGTGGAGGTCGAACCGGCTTAGTCGCTCTTGGCCAGCAGGGAACTCCAACTCGACGACGGTTGTGTCGATGGCGAATCACCATCACTGGCCACGAGGATGAGAGCCGCTGCGACAGTCAGTCGTTCGCTACTGCTGCCGGCCGAATGTGGAGCCATCGGTCTGCAGCGTGAAGCACAAGATCTGCACTACCCTTACCGTGTGGCCACATTTCTGTCGCCTGAAGGTGGCGAGTTGAAGGTGTGCTTTCGATGTCGTGCAAGAGCTTGGAATCGTTTTGCGAGATGGACACTGGTCCCCTGGTCGTATGTGACGAGGAGGGATGAGTATTTGTGCAACAGAGACAACTGACCAACAACAAGGACGACGGTGACGAGCCGCAGACTGATCAGTCGAAAGTGACATGGTTCCAAGACGAAGGGGGCAACGAGTACGGAGTACCGAAGCCGGGGAGTGGATGTTTCCATCGCCAGATCCAGATTGGCTTTCGGTGTCATGCCAGGTGCACCCAGACTGGAGCGGTCACGAGGATTCTGTCGAAACTGTCGAAACCAGGACGCCTGGACAAGAGGATGGAGCACGATGCAACGCCGGCAACAGGCAGTTTTGTTGGAATCTCTTGCAAGCTGTGGTCCTTGCTCCTCGCGACGGCATTTGCGATTGCGTGCTAGGATTGGCCGGCAGGTGTGTAGGACGGCAAACCCCAGGTTTTGAGGATTTCACTGGCGCCACCCCCGCGACATGTTGGTTAAATTGGGGTCGGTTTGCACAATCTGTCAGACGACCAATGATGTTGAAAGAAGACTTGGACGTCTCTTCCCCAACCCTCGCCCACTTCGCGATTGCGTATTTGTGGTGGCTCGAGTGGGAAGAAGAGGAAAGAAGCGGCAAAGACGGCGACAGATATGGTTGCACGGCGTGCAGGCGTCCGGGTTGAATTGAAGCATCGTGCAGATTGACCCCGCCGCGGCTACCGCCGCCCTACCATTCGATGGTCGCCTCTTCTCCGGTCTGGCATGGTATGTTCCTGCCCCGTAGGCGTACCCGTTGCCTCTAGTTGCCTGTTGCTGGCGCAGGCCTGCGTGTTAGATGTGGCAGGCAGGTTGGCGTCGCCCCCCACGCGGGTCCATGCCTCGCAACATTCGACAGAGGGCTGGTTCGATTTCATGATCTGTGACTGAGACCTGCCGAGTGTCCATTTTCCCAGTCAGCGGCCATTGTGACAGACGACGAAGATCGCGAACAGCCGGGAGGGAACGGAAGATGCGGGAGATGTAGGGAAAAGGCGAGAGTTGCGCGGCCGGCAAGGGGGTCCAATGAACATTTCCCTTTCGCTCGTACTGCCCAACTCCTCTGACGATGATTCGGTACGGAAATTTCTTGCATGCTTCTCTGGACTGATCTGCTCAGTCCAAGCAAACGGGAAGCGACCATCATCCAGACGGCCAGGCTGGCCAGGAGGCGAAAGTAGCAGCATGGCGTCCCTCGTTGCAATGTGCAAAGCAAAGCGTCTGCAACCCAGTTCGCCCTCGTTCGACAATGGCCAGAACCAACGGTCGACGGTGGTGGTGGTGGTGGTGTGTTGTTACAGCCATCCATCACTGCTAGTGTAACTAGAACTAGGCTCCGTACTGTGTGTACTATGGTACACAAGCAAAAATGAAAAATGTGCAGGCTCGGATTCAAGCTGGCCAAACACATGACTGTGTCGTTGAGTTCGGGGTCAGGGACAGCGACTCTGCAGAAAAATTATACACTATCCGTACCTACTTCTGCTATGGTAGGCTGGTATGATGCTTGGCTGGAGGGGGTTTGGCTGAGCAAAGACAGAGAAGGTGGGTTGGTGGGGTCAGAGGTGGAAGACGGGTGGTAGGTAGCAAGGAAAGGGTAGGGAGGGGAGACAACAGCAAATGGCTCAACGAGGCCGGGCAATAGCAGCCTAGCAGGTATCTTCCCCCCGGTCCCCAGCTACATAGGCACACCACTAGGTCGACTCGGCACTAGTGCTGTCGAGCTCAACTACCTAGTCTTCTTGCGTGATAGTGGCCTCCACTTAAGTGCTGTCTCTCGGAAAGACTGGCCCAATGAGACCCTCTGATGTATGCACCTGCGCCTGCCCAACGGCCTGTATTGCTACACTATGTGCTCGTGCCTCAGGTATTCTTCAACTGCACAAATCATTGCATCACTGTCTTGGGCGGGCAGAGCCGTGCTGGAGATGCCAGTTGGTCCCTGTCTCCTGCTTCTCCTTCTGGCCTGTTGCATCAACACCCAAGCAGATAACGCAAGGAGCGTGGATGAGACCACAGACCAGCAACCAGTGCAGAACAGGCCAAGGCGCAGACGTACTATGTACTGCGTACCATAGTAGTGTGACACCTTCTTAGGGAGGTTTGCATAGGGAACGGCAGGTACCTACCTACGTAGGTACATCCAGTGCTCTCAGTGCTGGGCTGGCTCTTTCCACATCCTTCTGGTTCTTGCACATACACAATCACAATCGCCTTTGACGCAGAAAAATTTTCATGGAGAGACCGTCACACGCCTGTGTCGGCTGGATGGTCCCCTGCAACTGGCTTCGAGGTCCCAGGCCTCTGCCCCCAAATTACCATACACAGTAGTGTACCTCCCCATGTGCCTCCCCTGGCTAGCCACCTTCCAACGTACGAGATGCCGTACCTGTCGCCTGAGAGAGCTGGCACTCTGATAGGTAGGTATACAGTGCAGGTATTCTCAGGCAGGAAGCCTGCTAATGGGCCACTCTCTGCTCCTCCTCAATCCCCACCACTAGTACACAACAGAGCATCTACATTGTACATACCTATTAAGTGCCCTCATTCGCAGCACACCCCTCCCCCCCTTGCGCCTACAGTGTACACTAGTTGATGGTGTTCGGTGCACACCCTATTTCGGCGGTACACACCACCATCGGCGCTATCTGCTGCAGGGCATGAGGCCCAGTGTGGGGCCCTTGCTCAGCCCTCAGAGTCCCAATGCCATCCTTGTTGGACCGCTGCCCTCCATCTCCATCTCCATCTCCATGTTGCCATTTCCACCCTAAAGCACCTTCGCGCTAGCGGCCTCCTCCTGCCCTTGTGCGTGCGTGTGTGGTGGGGCACTGGTTTTTTCTTGTGCACCATCCTGGGCCCGGCAGGTATCCTTCCCTACAATCTGGCTGGTGCTGTACTTTGTGCGTGGAGGGTGTGCAGCGACAGAGCCATGTCTTGAGTCTTGAGCGTACTCCTCCACTGGGTGGGCAGGCTGTGCTTCGAGGATAGATAATATGAGCCGACCTCGTCCACTCCTCGATCCACCAGTCGTTCTCTCATCATTCGACTTCACTCAACTTCACATCCGGCACTTGTTCGTGGTTTCCCTGTCAGTCATCTTCTACTTCATATGACTGCAACCTGTCCAACTCTTTAAGCATCCTCCATCTCCCATCACGCACACTTCCTTTCAACACCTTCACACCACGACTCGACTGCAATTGACTCGACCTCTGCCACACACAACGCCGATCACTTTGCACACCCAAAACCACTACATCCAGCAGCCATGGCCGCCTTTGACCTCTGGACTCCCGAGTTCTGCCTCGGCTGCGACAAGCAGACCGACGGCACCGCCTACTGCTCCGAGTCCTGCCGCCTGGCCGACTTCGAGAAGACATCAACACCCAGCTCTGTCGCCAGCTCACCCGGCCTGAACGCTCCAGCTTACCCGTGGGCTGCCTGGAGGCAACCACCCTCGAACAAGCTCTATCTCTCTCCCGCCTACGACTTCGCCAACGCTCAGCCTTACGGCTCGACTCCTCTGAGGCAGTCGTATCTTTCAACCCCGAGGACATCGTCCACCCGTTGCACCCTGACCACTTCGAGCTCGAACTCCAGCCTCTGCTCGATGCAGAGCAACACCTCATCAACCACCGACGCCAGCCAGTTTGCGGACACGACAAAGAGGGAACTTCATGCGTACGCCTCCTCGTTTGATCACGCTCGCCTGCAGCGCCGCAGGTCTTACTAGACAACGATCGACATCCACCCCAAATCAACTCCCTTGTTTTATTCGCAACACTGTTCAATATACCCTAAGTCGTTTCAATAAAACGACATTTCGATATTTCTTTTTCTCGCGAGGCACCACTACACGCAACTTATTTTACACCGACTCACCGGCGACTCTACTACATCATTTTCCTTGGTTCAACTGTTGTAACAAAAACGGGCATTACATCGGAGTACTGCGTTAAAAAAAAAAGTCTGGGTCAACTTCGGGGAGTACTTGCATCGGGGACAGGGCAGCTGCTTCTATCGCACGACGGCGCAACAATGGGAATCACCGGGAGTGCACCACGACACATGGGGGCTTGTTTTCACACGGCGATTCGCAAGCATGGCATCCAAGGATGGAGCAAATTCACGAAAGGGGGATATTTTATGAGGAGCCAGCCATACCAACAGAATGGCGCCGGCTTCACGGATGGCCTACAGCGGCGCTCGGAGGATAGACGCTGGTATGAAGTGGTATAGCCAGAGCACATGGTCCTACCTGAGAGGCCTGTCACGGGCATGGGAAAAATGAATGCATTCATGGCATGATCGGAATTCGACGGAATGGGCGGGAAGTGACAGTCCAACAGCAGAGGGACGAATCCCAGCTTGAGAGAGAAGCCTGACAGTAGGCAATTGAAAAAACAAATCAAGACGCATCAATTCCAGAACACATATCGAACCCGTTGCTCATGATGATGGAACCCCCTTAGGTGATAGTGACTCCATCCCTAGTCGACGATGACTCTTTCTTGCCAGCACGGTTTGCATCCACCTGGTGAGCTATCGCAGCGGAGCCCGTGGATCCACGGGAAAAGGCGTCATAACCTACCTTGTGGCATCCGTGCAGGGGTCTTCGAAGCATGATGGAGACCTCAACTTCCCGACACTAGGGGGCGCACCGCGAGCGGGGTCGGAAGGAAGGCGAAGAGGCAGCAAAACACAGGCGACAGGGCCAAAAAGCGAGTCCCCATTTCTACCTAGGCCCAGCGCACCAAGGTCCCCCTGTGGCAGCAGCCAAATATGCCACGGGGCGGACTTAGCGCACAATTCGGGAACCGAGCATGGGGGCGGCGGGTTTTGGGGCGCGGCTGATGGACGCGAATTTCTTTTTTGCAGACTTTTGACAACGGCTCTTTTGCCCACGTTGCCAACTACTCGACAGGGGGGAGGAGAGCGACGAACCCCTACCAGGGGTCCCCAATGGAGAGATTGCTCGGAAAAAAAAAATCTTTTTCTCTTTTTTCCTCACTTGCGAGCGAGATGGGTCGGGTTTCCTGGTGCCTACGAATACGGATACTTTGCCATGGGACGAAAAAGGGGCGGGGGGGAGCGAGTCGAGGAGTGACGGAATCTTCAAGAGCGTGGCACCATTAGTAGCGACGATGCCATCATTGTCGTGCAGATTCCAGGGCCCGGACGCCCTTGTTTCCGTTCTTTAAAAACTTTTTGTTCTAATTTTCCCACAACCCCCTGGTCCTCTCCGAGCGATTCCAGCACAAGAAGGCTCCTAGCAATCTAATACACTATCGTGAGGTTCAGGTGAATGATTAGGTAATGTGTTTGTTCCTTCTGCAAGTGGTGTTCAACGGCGACGAGATGAGGTGCTCTCGGTAACTACTCCGTAGCACCTGCTACTAGTATTACTGTTGTAGAGACCTCAGGTAGGTATCCGCGGAGCCCACACCACTTGGCACCTGCATCTGCCCATCTCTGGGAGTTCCCGTCGGCTCCTCGGCCGGGGCGGCGAAACCCCCGAGCACCGACAACCCCGATGCAAGCCACCTATACCTATGCCTTGCCTCCTTATTGACTACGGAGTACACCAAAGCGAGCCCAGCGCACATCCCCCGCCAGACGGTATCCATTCTATTGTGATTTGCCAAGTTGTACTCACACTGGATACTACTTACATGCTAAAATGTGCACCCGCAAGCATGCGCTCGCGTTTTCCTTGGCTGTCGCCCATGACGTGAGCCGCGAGGGATAACATGCCACCGCGCACGTCTCCAGACCAATACCTTGCCTGCTGCTCCCTTCCGCGGAAAGCACCGCAGATTTCGGGAAACCCTTGAGATCCATCCCGCGAACCCCACCCCACCCACTGATCACGCAGACGAGATTGGGCATTTCCAAAGTCAGGCGTTTCGCCCGCTGTAAGGTTGCAACTGCAAGAATGGACGCAGCCGGCTGCTGTGTATGTGGCCTCGTCGGCCCAGCCTCAAGTCATTTCAGCTCGCCACGAGAGAGTGCACGCGTATGAGCGTCTCATCATCTCGGACTTGCGTTCGGGTCTGCAGTGCAACGGGCTCGCATTGGTTCGACGGCCACGCCTACCACACTCGAACTTGTGGCAGTAGACATTCCCGTTTCCGACCACATACATTGCATGAACACCATGTATGCTATCGCCTCTGGCCACGGCGTTGGCCGCCTGTTGAAACTATGGCCATGTCTCCCAAACCCGTCCACTTTGAAGACTGCTAGTATTATGGCCTTACTATGTGCTGGTCTGGTGGCTCCTGTGCTCGTCGTTGTTTGACTTATAGTCGTTCCGACGTCCAGCGTCGAGGGACAAGACACAATAATAACAACAACAACAACAACACGAAGGCGACTACGAAACGAAACAAAACAAAACCTTATCATGTTACAAGACGAACAAAAGTCCATTTGAGAACAAGCTTCTGCTGGAGTGACAAGGGGCATGTCGTTCATCAGGGACGGAGCTGCCGCAGCAACAGGACACACGCACCCATATACACAAGCATCGTGTGTCTGTCTTCCCTCGGCGAAGCAGGGGCCGTCTCACCCGCATTTCCCGAGTGCACAAGAATGAATTTGCTCGATCAGCGTAGTCTTCACCTGCAGACGCTTGTAGAACTAATCCTATGTACCCGGAGATGCAAGCTCCCCTCCCTCGACTCTGTCCTCCACGCCGCAAATGCACCCGCCCCCCCTTTGCTCACGTAATACGGACACCAGCCAAAAAATGACGTAGCTCCGCTTTGTTGTTGTTGTCAAGTGTTTTTTTCGTCCTTGGTTCATGCCTCGCCCTACGGACACCGGTTTCATCCTCATCTGGGCTGATCCAACCGGTGCACGGCATTCCAGTTCCCTGGAAAAGGCTCTGCGCGGGATCGTCCGTGGGCACCGCACGGGCGGTTGCTGGCTCAGGAACAGGCTAGTGCACGAGGGAACAAAAAAAAAATTATCAGCAAAAACGCTGACAGGAACCCCGACTTGTCGCTCGTCTCGGATGGCAAGGAACCAGAGGGAACGGTCCTGAGACAGCTCTATGCCGTGTGCCCGTCCGTCCCTCTTGCGGCCCGAGTCTTGGTTGCATGGGACATATATCCATCGTCTCAAGAGCAGAGCAACAAGAGGGAGAGAGAGAGGGCCCGGCTTGGCTCGCCCGCATGCGAAAGGAAGCGAATCCAACCGCCGTCAAGGCGAGAGAGAGAGAGGCCGAGGCCGTCCAACCAGCCCCAGGGTTGACTCTATTCGAGGCAAACGTATCCGTACGTCCGTCCCTTGCTTGCTTGTTCGCCGCCGCAGTAAACATTGCCAAATGGCGGACCCTGGGTCCGTCGCGAAACGGCAATGCTCAATCTTGATTTGTGTCTGTCTGTACACTGAGCATGAAGTACATCCTTCTGCCGGTAGATTTCGCAGCAGAAGCATGTACATTACGCATTGTGCCGTGCCACTCACGGCTCGACACGACCGCACGTCGTCGAATCTCGAGCGGCGCACCTCGTTTCACCATCCCACGGCTGGGCTCCGTCGAACATCAGGCCGAATCCCACGCTGACGCTCATCGTCAGGGCCATGTCCAATCATGGTCTTTTGCTGCTGTAATGTGCGAGTAATAAGGCACAACCCGAGGTGAGGAAGGGACGGGAGGATGAGGTGGAACGAAACCACTCTCGCCGATCTTTTCTTGGTCCAGACCCGTTGCACCGATTCTGTGCGTCCTGTTGAAGTTTTATTTTTATTCTTACAACCCTTTTTTTCTTAATCAACCCAAAAAAATTTTTCTCCCCTTTGGAGCCACGTGCGTCCAATCGCGGGAGTTTCCTTCCGTTTTGCAGTTGTTTGCGACGTGGTCCTCCCAAGCTTGACGCCTTGCTGATCGCTTCCACGGCCGGTCCCAGATTCATCCCGCTTTAGGAACCGTCACGTCGGATGTCTCTTCTCTTTATTGGCCCAGGTCCCGGAGCGAGACGGCCGCATGTATCGTTCGATGCTGGGGCTGGACCTCGCCGTACCTGGGTGGATGGAACGGTGGTTGTCCTTGGCATTTTCTTTTTGCCGTTCACAACTCGTCGATATTACCGGCGAGAGAAAGTTGGGCAAGATCTTACCCGCCCGCCGTCCCTTTTCACGGCCCGCTCGGCGTGGAAATGGAAGAGGGGCTGATCTATTTTTTTTGAGCCTCTCTTCGACTTCGTGTTCTTGTAGCGAACGGCCGTGAATGATCTGATGCTTTCTACTGTTCTGTTGCTTGGCTGCCTCTTTCCAACCTCCGTTGAATAGATCCTGGCCAACCAACCCATTGAGCCCTGTCGACTGTGGACTCAACGCCGTGGGCCAAGGGAGAGAAAGAGATTTCACCCCCTTCCCATGGCTGCCCGTCATTCATTATGCCGACGTGTCATCCAGGGATTTAGTTTTTATCTGGGTCTCCCGATGGCCAAGCTCGCTTCGGTGGTCCTATCCAGCGTGCCAGTATCCGCAAGCCAGCCCGCGAACGAACCCAAGAGGGAGGGCGTGCATGGGAACAGCAGAGCGAGCACATCTCGGCTGACCGGTGAGCATGTGGACCTGGGAACACTCGAATCACGGGCAGGACTCTCGAGCAGCTGGAGCGAGACAGTTCCTCCAGTAGGCTTGCATCACTCTTCTTTGTCCCTCCAATAAGAGCCCTCACCCCCGCCTTCCGTGAAAGATAGAGAGAGATGCTCCCATGGCTGCAAAGGCGCGTCCCTGTCGAGTTATGGCCTGATCCCGATCCCGTCCCGTCATGTCGGGCAGGGCCACATCAGCGCAAGGCGGGCCGGCTGCGGCAGATGCTCCGGTACGCCTGGTGATTGGCAGTTGTCCCTACTCATGAAACCCGTGCGGTAGCATTCCACATCGATCAATGCCAGAGGCGTGAGTGAGAGGTCCCTTCTGCTTCTCCAGCGGCTTTTTAGCGCGGTCAACCGTTTTCCTCATAACATCGAGGTGTGCAACTTAAAGAGAGAAAATCTCTTCTCCCTGTGTTTGTGTTTAGGGCAGACAAGACATCGACCCGCCCGCGAGACCAGCAGTGCTTGGAATGAAACATGTGCCTCTTCAGTGTTGCTTGTGCTCCGTGGCCGGCTCACGCCCCCGAGCTGCGAGTTGTTATGCTCCCGTTCGCGGGGGGGCGGCATGTACCGGTCATTGAGCTGGCGTGAGTGGATCACGGGGAAGATCTCCCGGCGGCAGCAGGGCGGGTCCCCGTCCCTCCTTTTCAGCCTGCCAGGGCGCCAATGTGCAGGGCTGGGCTGCAACTTCCTGCTGGTGAGGAGTACTTACTACTCCATGACTGCTGAGCAAACCCCCTTCCCTTCCTTACCGAGGTGAGGCATAACTCATTACAAGCCGTGCAACACGATCTTGAACATGACAAATGGCGGACCTAGGCCTTGCGTCAATCTCGCGGGACACGGCCGACGAGGAGTACGTGTATCATGGTACAGTGCTTCCATTTCAGCTGCGTCGTGTGTTTGAATGAGCGGAGGGGCGTGGTTACGCGGGCACCCCTATCCTGTTGCGTAAGGATGATGTGTGCGACACACGACAACGGACCCAAGGGGGCGGGAGAGTGCTCGCCTGCATCTCTATAGTCTGCCTCTCTCTCCCTCACTCTCTTTCTCTCTCTCTCTCTCTCTCTCTCTCTTCGGAGGAGACGTCCCGGCAGTACGGTAGGAATGGATGGCGGGCTTAACTGAAGACGCCGGGGGAAAACTCTACGATGTGGATGGAAGGAATGGAACCTTCGCGGGGCTGACGGAGGCGCCGAAGAGCTGGATCGAGACACACGAAGTACCTACCAGTAGAGAGAGCCTAAACGACGCGCGTGGGGGCGCCTGCTCGTGGACTCTGGAAGAATTCTACATTGCGATCAAGGGGGTCCTATTACTGCGGTGGGTTACCATTCCTTCTCCCGGGCGTTCGACGATGATCGCAAGAAAAGGGGGAAGGCAGAGTGCACAAGGCGGCAGTAGACAGGAAAGAAGGCGCAAGCCAAAGCTTCCTTCCAGGTTGATTCTGATTTGATTTGCCCCCTCCCGCCTGTTCGACCTGAAATGGTGCGTTGAGGTGTAACCGAGTCAGAGGAGGGCAAGAGGGGAGGGTAAGAAGGCCCGGCGATCTCTTTCCTCCCTTGGTAGGAGGCTCTGGCTCTGCTGGCTGGGCTGACTGCAAGCCACGGCGACTCTGCACCGGTCCTTCTACGCCGATGCCGATTTCGACGAGTAACGATGACGGTCTCGATCTCTTCTCGCAAAGAGAGACTGCGAGGGAGAAGAAGGAACGAACGCAAACGCAAAAAAGAAAACACTGGGCCCCGAAAACTGGGTTTTCGAGGGATTACGATCACGCTACGTATCGTGCGGTACTTCGTACAATGCACAGCGACAGCGGTACGTACTAAGGCACTCTGTATACCAGAGAGAGACAGGGTTCCCGGAGCTGTCAACGCGGGATGCCGCGGTGTTGGGCCCAAATGGCACGAGGTTTGACGACCATCAAACGAACCCTGTTGTTCTTCATCTTCTGGCCCCTTCCATTCTCCTTTCCCTTTGTTACACTACTAGTAATGATTGTCCGTACCAGAAACGCAGGCACCTGGTACGGATACGCTATTACGCCTTCGGTCTGTGATGCCTTGTTCTCGGATTCGAGTCCACTTCGGAGTCACCTGCTTCGCAGTTTTGCTCTTGCTCCCCACATTAGGCAGAGGCCGAAACGCTGACTATGACACACGCTGGCCTGCTGTTGGGACCGTTCTCAATCCCGGTTTCCAATTTTGTTTTCTCTCTCATCCATCTTATTTTGGGGATCTTGTATTTCCACTTTTCTCGATCTGCACTACCTTGCCCGGCTAGGCTCCCCGGGGTACCGTGCTTCTCGCGCAGAAAAGTGCCTGCAGGGGTTTTCTCGACGTAGTAGTACCTAGGTAATGTAGTGCACATAGTGTAGTGTACCTGGCAAGTCTCTTTTCAACAGGTACACGGTTTGAGGTTGACTCATCGCTTTCAACTTTGTGCGTGTTCGCCCTTTCGAATTCCCGTGAGCGACCCGCCATGTGTCTCAGCCGCTTGTTTCTTCCTTCTTCCTCTGTTGGGTAATGGAACTCGCTCACATAAGCTACATGCATAGTAGTGTAGCAAGTGGCACAGATAGGCGAGGCCGGCAACGCGAACAATTTACACCGTTATGCGGCTTCAAAGAGAAACACACCAAACACGCATGGAATAAACAAGTTCTCCCAAGGGGCGCCCTGAACTCCGAGTCAACTCTTGCTTTTTTTCCCCCTCTCTTTCTCGGACACCCCAGCTCTACACTATTATTCTCTCGGACCAAGTCCCGATTGCAACTGGATTGTTATTATTTTCGGACAACACTTGTTTTCTTTTCCTCCGTTAAAAAAAATTGGCCGAGACTCTGTTGTTTCAATGCACGGTCGTGATGGCTCCTCGTGCGGCATTTCGGCTTCCAGCGGCAATCCGAGTTCAATCGATCGATGATGCTTTGTAACTAGCTTCAACAACTTTTCCCAACCCTTTTTCTTTTCTCCGTTGGGTGGTACTTTTTGGCACAAAAGTGCAGTTTAGGAGAATGGGATTCCCGATGGCGAATTGCATGTTTGTCCTCTCATGGTTCGCAATTCAAGCACGCCTTCCCGATTCTCTCTCTCTCTAACTTGAGTCCCACGTACCTCAGGACATGGGTAGTGTACCTCTGCAAGTACCGCTCCTCTACGTCGTGCCCTACGTAGTACGTACTATGCACATTCGGGTTACAAGGGGGCGGCCTGACAGAGACATGGGGCGCCATTCCACAATCGTGCCATTAGTTGCCCACTATCCGTGTCTTCTCGCCTCTGTGAGAAGGTTCCATTCCCTACCAGAACAGCACGGGATGCTAGTCTCTCCTGTGTCAACTGGTGCGTGGGACGACGTGGGGCTCTATGACTCCTCCTGAGTCCTGGGCCGCCTCGTGCTGGTGCGCAACTCCCTCCGTCGCCGGATAGCTTCTTGTGTGGAAACAGACCAGAGTCTGGACCTTTTCTGAAGCGAGAAAGGGCAGAGGACGTGGGGAAAGCAGCACATAGAGTGCGTGTGGCCTCGAAGCGACGTCCCCCAGTGCAGTGAAACGCCGGAGTCGCTACGTACCTCTCGGTCGATGAAGAGTCTAGATGCTTCACAGGGCTGGAGAGCTTCGGGGCTAGTGTGACTGTGTGCTCTTAGTGCCTGGTGGGGGGAAGACACTTTTTTTTTTTCTGTGTCGTTAGAAACAAGTTTGGCAGCAAAATGTGGGTTGTCCGTCTGTTTGTGAAGACACTTGTTTGAGCAGTCAGAGAGATCCACCTTTTCGCACTTTACTTGTCTCCGTTGATGCGTTCCCCGAGAAGAGGAAAAAGGCCCAAGCGGGGCCATTTGGCGATGCACTCACTGTCTTGGGTCCGTCCGGGTACGGATACAAGCCGGGGACAGCCGGCAAGCACCGGCGAGTGGGAAAGGCACAGCGGCCCTCCCAGCCCCCCGGTTCCCGGCCGGCTCCCCGCTCCGTGAAAATTGTGGGAGTGTTTCTAATCGAAGGGGTGTCGCTAAGAAGAGCGGCGTCAGACAGCAGGCAGTATCCACCTTCACCCCCTCCGCTGATAAAGCAACACCTTTTTGTGCTGGGTTTGTGCATTGCAATATTCCATCAGGGGTGCACTGTGCGGGGCTGGGATGGTGTACAGATAGCACTGTCACTGTATGTTCAAGAGGAGGAATCATCCTTGGACAATCCACTAAACAAGAAACTTCACAGTGTTGCTCGACGATGCTTCAGTCCACTTCACTGCATTGACGTGCTCGTTTAGTGTATTCCATCTGCAAGCTTGCATCGGAACCTTGGATACCGCGCAGACCATCGAGAGGTCACCCGTCAACTACGCGCAGCCGCGATGCCTGTTTAGCCGCAAGAGCCCGGCGGGCGGCGCGCAGAGTGTGCACCGGCGCCCGCGGTTTTGCATCGGAATGTCGCTGTCCGTCTCGCGCCGTCCGCATCCCTGGGCCCCGCCGGGCTTTCCCTTGATGACGGCGGCCGCGGCCGCGGCGCGGTCTCGTCAGCGGCGCCGGCGATGCTTTGGGCATCAAGCAGCGTTGAGGATCGTCGCCGGACCACACACACATGCAATAAGGAACTGGGAACCCTGGAGAGATGGGGGCGCCCGCGCGCGTGGACCGCGTGCGTGGCTGGCTCCCTTTCGCAATCCGACCAAACATCGGTCCAAGATCATCTATCAAGGGGGGCGCAGTCTGCAGAAATGCTGGGTCTTGGGTTTTTTCCTTCCAAGATTTTCAAGATACAGTCAGACCTGATTCACGACACGAAAGTTGGGGGCCTTGTTGCTGGGTGTCCGCGAACATCTATCATGCAGAGAGAAGAGGTGCAAGAAGGGTTCAGAGGAGACGATCGCATAATCATGCCGAAGAGGGACATATCTTTCCGATCCCAGTGAACTGAAGTAGTTCTGACGTGCTGGGCGAGTTCCAACTTAATTCGCTGACTGACCGAGAGTCAAGGGTTGGGTTTTGACGTAAAAATGTTCAAGTTGAGTTATTACGACTTGTTTAGCGCCGCGTTGAAGGTTTCGAAAAAAGAAGCCGGCGCAATCCGCCTGGAATCTTTTGGGGGTCTTCCTTTGTCGCGGTTGATCTCGGCGCACCCGGCGGCATAGAGACTGCTGCTCATCACTGCCCGAATCGACCAGTCCACCCAAAGTCTGTTTTGCGGAACGGGGGGTGTTCAGGAAACCACAATACTGTTTTTTTTGTCTTGCTGCTGTTTATTTTGGCGCATTCTGTCTGGAGGTTCCCAGGTGATCGGCGGGCCGGACAATCGCTCGCTCGCTTCACGGCGCTGGCCGTCTGGGGGAATGCCACGATGGACGGGGTTTTACCCACTGTTGCAGATCCCCGCCGCCGACTGCAACCTCCAAACCAAGTTTTTTTTCTTTTCTTTTTTTTCTTGCTTTTTTCTATTCGCCTTTTTTTGCAGTCCATGTCTTTCATTGTCTCTTTTCGTCAAGTGGGCGGCTGTGCGGATATGAGCGATGCGGAGATGGAATCCCACTTCGGGAGGCAGGATATTCTTCAATGTGACATTGCAATCATTCCTCTGTGAATATCTCCCAATCCTCTGTCGAAAACCCCTATCAAGGGCCCCTGCCTCCCCTTGCTTCGCCGCTGCAGTGTATCGATAGCAGACTTTGTCGCTGCAGCGAGACAGACGCGCGTTTCCCGAGGTGCCGTCAGAGTTTATCGTTGATTGACCCGGGGCGGCTAGCCAGGGCAACGACGGCAACCAGTAGCAACGGACCCTGCGATTCGAACGAGAATGCAACATTCAAAGTTTTTCTCGTCTCCTGCCTTCGTTGTACTGGTATGTGGCGATGGGAAAGTGAGAATGCCGAGCGCGCCAGAGCAATATGCCTCCCGGGTCCCCTGTTCGCCTCCTCATTTGACTTCCGTATAAGAAAACACAAGAAAAACTCTGCTTGCGAATGACCCCTTGCACATATGCCTCTCTAATGCGATAAGCCTGCTGGTGCTGGGCGATGTCTCAAGGGCCCTGACATGGAACTCGTCCGAGGATCGAAACCCTCGACAAGGTCTGTTGAGCGCTTTTCAGATGCCATTATTGCTTCATTAGGATGCTGTTGATGGCGATCGTATTCTTGTCTACGGCAACACATCGAGATCCATTATGCAGTAGTTACAGGATCTCAAGGTTAAGCTTCCGGCTAGCTGGAAAAGTCTGATCTATCCGTTGTCATGGGAGGACTCAGACTTTCCTTGATCGTAGGCGCGTGCGCGCGGGAGCTACTCCTATCCAATACGACTACTGCCCGCTGGCAAAACTCTGCTGGTCGTTGGGGCGCAACTTTACGTTCGCCGGGAGCCGTTTCAGGTGCAGACAGGAAGCTTGAGATTTCCTGCTGTTCCCTCTGCGCGGACCTGCGGCGCCGAGCAGGTTTCCCGGGAGCGACAGTAGAGGTGGAGGCACGGTGCACCGGCCGGGCGGTTTCGGTCGACGGGAGGCCCAGGCGGGTGGCATGTCCTAGCAGGGCCGCCGGATCGGTCGAGCGGTGCGAAGCCCGAAGGATGCAAGCCGTGTCGTTTCGGAATACGAGTAAGCGCTTCCTGCGTTTCGGGAAGCTTTGGCGGTGCAGCGGGTGAGACGACGGTGCCAGACTCAATGTGCTCGAGGCACCGGCCGGGTCCCGGGGACACGGGCTCCACAGCCGGGCCGTCTCCGACGTCGACTCGGAGCGTGGACCCAGTCGGCCGGTGATGTTCAAAGCTTGCTGACAAGTGTTGGGAGTCAACCGACCACGCGCACGACCATGCCATGGTCTTTGTAGCACAACCGAACTGCAATAATCCATTTGATGCCACCTAAAATGAGCTATGTACGGGAGATGTACATGTCCTAGCGTTGACCCTGAAGGCCTTGTTTGGTCGGTACCTGGGTAGTGACACCAGTTTCTGGCAATTCAGTTGTAGCCGCGAATTTCGATGCTAGAGAGCTGAGATCGGGAAAGCAGTAATATTTCTAGGTTGGCGGCTTCCGTCACAGTGGTGAATGCTGGGCTCTTGGGTTCGAATGTTGAAACTGCACAAGTGCTTAAACCACCGTAAGAAAAGGCTAGTAGCGTTCAAGTTAAAGCACTTGTGCGATGGGCCGAACCGGGAGGTTTTGGCAGATGGCATCGTGAAATTGGCGAGGCGTTCAGGTAGCCGTGGCCTCTGCAAGTGCAATCTTCGTTCCCACCGTGCGTCATGCGGATCACCGCAGGAACTCCGAGAGGGCAGCCATTGACACTTCAACCAACTCACTTGTCTAATCAGTTTAAACAGTTGGCCACATAGAATAGAGTCATTCGGCAAAGCCACGGTTCTGGCCTTTGCCTTAGTTGGGATACTTGAAATAGGTTCCGTTCTTATGCTACTGTATCGTGAACACGGATACTACTGCTTCGTGAACACACATCTGTTCTTACTCCCTAAGTCTAGTTCAAATATAGGCACAGTGAATAGTGAATATGGCAAACCCCAATGTGACTGACGCGTTTTGAATTACATTGGACAATCCCTGAGATGTGAAGGACTTGGGCCTTACATTACAAGATGTTACTAGAGTAAAAGTTATCAACCTTATCGATCGTAACGCTTGCAACCAGAGTAGAATGATTTCTGCCAGCCTTTCAGACAGACAAAACATCGACCCGACGCTCGCAACCTGCGGGTGGAGGAGGAGCTGTATGACCTGCGCTGGAGGGCAACTCGAACCAAGACCGCCGATGTGGTCAGGACACTCTAACCAAGTACTTATCGAAATTCAGTCCAGGTAACATCAGAAACATCGACCCTGGTCAAGATGGTCTCAGCTGACTGGCTTTTGAGTTCGCCTGTACGAGAACACCCACTGCAGAATGTGCAGCCTCTGCATACATAGGCCTCCCAATATGCTATGTCTACCACATACGACCATACCCATTGGAAAACTCGGGATCCCGTCCGCTCTCCCATAGATAAGCCAATGAGGGGAGTGTTTCCAGTCGGGTCGCAGATGACCACCGAAGATTACGCCCTCCGTTTCTTGGCGGCGGAAACGGCCCCCGTAAGCAGGCCGTTTCCCTGCCTCTGCGTTCCGCCGTTTCGGTCTTGCTGACCGGCCGGCCGTCTATCGAGAGGGCGTTGTTTTGTTTTATTTTGGTTGTGGAGGTATTAGGGGCTTTGAGTCTGCTGGGTAGGTACTTTTTGAGGTCCGTTGTAATGTTACGACCCGTTGGTTATGAACACATTGCGAGCCCCGCACGCAGGGGATCGGCAGTTAAAAGATAATAAGGAACGTAACCAGCACGGGATACAGACTAATGTAACGGAGCGCCCATGCCCAGAGGGGTGTAGGGTGCGTAGGAGGCGTAAGCCCATGGAAACACGAGGCCCGTGGGCGCCTCCGAGGCCGGAAACGGGTTAAACAGATTAGTAGGGTTTTGCCGCATGCGGATTTGAACGGTATTCATATAGAACGGTAGGCCCGGGGGCCCTAGGGACCCATATCAATCAAGATCCTGTTGACCTATTACTTCTACGCCTCGTTGGATCCATATTCAGACCCCTCTCCGTTACATAGTAGCACGACCCCTACGAAGCTATTCAGAAGTGACGAATCAGCAGCTCTGACGTAAAGAGCACGTCAGGTTCACTATACTAATCAACAACAGCGCCTAGGATGTCGTCGAGCGACAGCGTTCTCGTCGGAGATGATGGAAAGGCGAAGCAGACCGTTGAGTTAAGTATGAGTGAGATCTTGGCGAAGCTTTAAGCGCTTGAGGCATCGCACCGCTCGCAGCAAGAGGAGCTCGAGCGGCTCCGTAGTAAGGTAGGCAAGGGCAAGGAGCCTATAAGGCTCTCGCCAACACTCCTCGGCCAAGGGAACATCACAAACACCACATCTTCGCCGCCTGCGCGCGGATTAAAGATGGTGTCTCCAGCGCCCAACCGGGCAACGTTCGGATCCGTGCCATCAATAATAGCATAGACCCCACCGCCAAAATCCGACTATACTATAGAGGACGCGTTAGACATCGTCCCTCCAGTACGTATTAAGGAGAGACCGGCGGACAGCAAGGGAAGAGATGTCCTTAAAGAGCACTTCAAGGACTTCAGGCTCAAGATACCAAAGGAGCACTTCTTAAAAGGCACCTCCAACTGGCTTACATAGTTAACACAAGTCATCACAGCACTTAAGATCCGCAGTCTCAAGATCGGCGACGATATCTCGCCCATTAACGATCTACAAATCGATAACGAGCTCAGGAACAATATTTTAAAAAGCCCTATATCGCTCATAGCTTACGTTAGTAAAGGGTCAAAGATATAGTAAGTACTCTTACAAACGTATACAGTACATAGATTAGTCCTACACAGCTAACTACAAAATCAGTTATATACTTATACTCTTAAGGGGAGCGATCTAACGAGCTATATTACGAAGTTTAACGAGCTTTTCTATCGATACCGTACCGCTAGAGGTACAATATCTAACGAGGATAAGATCTACGCGTTCCTCTAAGGCACTAAAGCACAGTATAAAGACTGGGCAGCGCGCTTCCGATCTCAACATCGCCAAGGGTATAAGCTGACTCTTAAGGGGCTCATGGCCGACCTTACTGACAAAGCTCGAGCCCTCGGCAAGACAAAGTCTATAGTCGCTCAGTCACTAGTAAGCGACAACTAGAGACTGAAGGGCGCCCAGTAAACGTCGTCTAGGACACTAGCTAATAAGAAATCTAAGATAAATTGTGAATGTTAGAACTGTGGTAAGAAGGGACATCTTAGCCGTGACTGCAAGGCTGAGGAGAAGAAGGAGGGCTTAATAACGAGCTAAAGCACTGGAGAAACGACTCCTAAGGCGCCTTCCATGACAATAGAGCCAAAGAGCGCTCCTACGATAACCCCTAAGACGTCTAAGGACCAATCGAGTTCCATAAGGATCAAGCCGAACGATCTCAAGGCGCTCCAAGACGACCTAGTAACGGCTAAAGAGTCAGGATCCGTCGTTAAGCACACAGAACGCGTTCTGCGAACAATTCAACAACCTAACAGCACTTGGCACTTCCCCTCTACATATCGCCCCGCTAGCACCCACTGTTAGTGCGGCGCTGGGCCCTACACAACAACACTAACTGCCCAATTGCAACACCTACGCACCCGAATCTCTTGCCCGCGATGGCCTCACAGCCAGCCGCGGGCACCCAGCGGGCTGCTAATGGCCTGTTATCCTCAATGCATAGCCTCTCGCCGACCCCTTGCCCCCCTACCTCCCTACCCCCACGACCCCAGGGTATGACGCCCCCTCCTATCCGGCCTTTGGGAAGACGGCCATAGACGGCTACGGCCGCCCTCTAATGGGCCCGAGAAGGCTGGGCCCTCCGAGACGAAGCCTTAGATCTCCTCGCTCAAGGACTAGACGCCCTTATCGGATCGGCCCCAGCCCGGCTAAAGACTACAGCCCAGGGTCTAATCGACTCCTTCACCCGGTTCGCAGCCGCAGAATTCTCAGGACCCACCCCCGGAACCGGAAAAACGTACGCCTAGGCAGCTAATGCCCCCGGACCCGGCCCCACCCCCGGGCCGGACGAAGTGACGGGCCAGCGGGCTAGCCGAAGCCCTCGACCTCCGAACCCAACAAAACGCGCCCCTGACCTCCGCCTTCTGGTCCGGCTCCCAGCAGAGCATATCTATACGTCCAGGACCCTCGCCCCTCATACTGTAAAGATGGTAGTGACTAAGGAACTCAGTTTATAACCCCAAGATCTTGTCGAGGTCCGACATACTGCGACTGGCTTCTCGCTCAGGCTACAAAATAAGGAGATACAAGCCCTACTCCTTTAGAAGGCTTAAGAGATCTAGAAGTGCCTTATAGTAGAGAAGGTTGAAGTGCCCACAAAGTGGCACCAATATAGCGTCCCTTTCTGCCCGCTATACTTTATAAGCTTTGATGGCAGTAAGGTTAGTGTTGACTTAGAACTAGAGGAAGAAGTCCTCCTACGAACAAAGTAGAGGCTCCTCTCCTGGCGGCTAACCCGTGCTGGCCCAGATCTAGCTACAGCTATACAAACCCTTATTATCGCCTTACCACAAGAGGTCAAGGAGGGCTTCCGTCTCTTTGGTCAATCGGGCCCTGCCCGCCTACTCCCACCAAGGAAATATATCCCTAAGAGACACTCTTCCGGCTGCTAGGGCTATTACTCAAATCGATACTATACCCGGCAACCCCTCTATGAGAACTGCAGTAAACCTTCAGACACTCATGAGACCGGGTCCTATATAGCCACGCCAAAGTGCGCCAACTGCTATGGGCCCTACCCTACGAGCCACAAAAACTGCCCAGCAAGACCTTTAATGGTTAATGGGCGTCTTATATCCCCTAGTCGGAAAGAACTGAGACGGATCCGAGACGCCGGAGAGAAGGCCCCTGAGGCTCTCTACCCAGTAAGCTAAGGCACCCCGCAGGGAGACTCCCCCCCTGGACAACATACAGGATCGAAACGCCCCCGCCTCTGTACACCTACCCAAGACTCAATTATCGTAGCGGACGATACTAGCACTACTAGTAGTGAAGAACCTGAGCTCCCCTCTCTGAATAACTGCCCTATTCGTCCTATGCCTAATAGGAGCTAAAGGGTAACCTAGAAGCCTGACTATAACGTTATAAATACTTATACCTACCTCGACCTCGATTCAGAGCCGTAGGCCTAAAGGGGAGGGCCTACGAGAGCTCCGAATAGCTTAGGGTAACGTGGGAAAGAAGAGCCCAGTACACACAGCCTTCCTAGAGCTCTGCTGGGCTGACGGGATAGATGTCGTACTTATCCAGGAACCCTGGATAGGTTACAGCGACAGGACCCAGATTAACACACACCCCGGCTACACCTCATACATCCTAGTTGACTTTTGGGACAGTACAGAGACTAGGCCTAGGGTCATGACATATACACGGAAGGGAATACGGCTGAAAACCCAACAGCAGAGACCCTTCCAAACAAGGGACATCCTATGGCTCAGAGTAGGCAGCCAGACAGTTGTCAACATCTATAGGCCGACTGGAGACCTAACCGACGATACAACACCGACCCTGCTAAGGTACCAGATCCCGGAGAGGGCTCTTATAGCTGGTGACTTTAACGCTCGCCACCCGTCCTGGGAGCCAGGCTCATCAATCCGTAACGGGGGGGCCACTATCGCGACCTGGGCTGAGGACAACAACCTCTACTTTATAGGGGAGGCAGGGATACCCACCCACAACCGTGGGCATACTATCGACCTAGCCTTTACAAACATCCCCTATATATATACAACTATTAGCCCTTATCTACACCTAGGAGCTGATCACGAAGCAATTACGATCACTATACTAATCTCACTTAGATTACTATAGACTCCTATAGGTCCGAATAGCCGTCTAATAGTCCCGGACTCTATACTACCCCGGTTTGTAGACATAGTTAAGATGGGGGCTAGAGCCCTGCCTGATCTAGTTCTTGCAGGGCCTATGGAGATCGACAAACAAGCCGAACGACTAATAGCTCTCTTCTCTACTGCTATCCAAACAGTAGGGAAAGCTCCAAGTTGCCGTGGAACAAAGGCCCCTTGGTGGACCGACGAGTGCTCGGAAGCACATAGGGCCTACTATAAGGCCCGGGCTCGATAGCCTCAGGGGCAGGAAGGATCCCAGCTCCCAACCCTAGAGGAGCAAAAGACATACCTAGGGATAGTCCGGAAAGCAAAACGCGCCTACTGGGCAGCCCAGATCGAAGGGGCGACATCAGACAAGGATCTCTATAAGGTCATGGGCTGGCGGAAGGCTGGCCTAGCAGTCAAGGCTCCCCCATTAGTCGTCGAGGGACGGATCCTCGAAGACAGCCGGGATAAGGCTCAGGCACTTCAGAAAACCCTGCTGGGGAGATTTGACGGCGAAGACGACCTCCCTGAAGACCCCTTCAGTATCCCAGTGGTCCCAAGACGACAGGTCCCCTGGCAAACCACGGTCACTAGGGAGGAGGCAGCGGAAGCAACGCTTACAAAGGCTACAACCCCTGGTATCGACGGGATCACAACGCGACTACTTAAGGCCTGCTGGGACGTACTAGCTGAGCCTATACGACTACTCTTCTAGGCCTGCCTATAAGCTGGATACTACCCTGCCCCCTTCCGTAGGGCGGAGGTAGTAATGATCTAGAAGCCAGGGAAGACCGATCGTACGCAAACAGGATCTTGGAGACCGATTTCACTTCTGTCCTGCCTTGGGAAGGGCCTTGAGAGGCTCCTTGCAAAAAGGATTGTATACCTAACTGCCCTCCTAGGCATAGCTAGCTCTTAATAGATTGGGGCCCTACCTGGCAGGGCAGCAGTGGACTTGACTACCTGCCTCACCCATGACATCGAGAGGGCCCTTGCTAAGGGCCTTATAGCAACCCTAGCTACTATGGACGTTAAAGGGGCCTTCGACTCGGTCCTACGGAAACGATTAGCTCTCAGGCTTATACAACAAGGCTGGCCAGGGTGTCTAGTCAGACTAATCTTCACCTTCGCCTCTAATCGGACCGCCCGAGTAAGGTTTGAAGATGAGACTACTGAGGACGCCGCCCTCGCCTGTGGACTGCCACAAGGCTACCCCCTGTCCCCCATCGTCTTCCTTCTATATATTGCAGATGTTCTAGCTGAAAGCCCGAGACTTCGCTTTGGGTATGCGGACGACATAGGCTTGCTTACTATTAGCCCATCCCTGGAGGAGAATACCGAGGCCCTCGGCCAAGACGTAGAACAGATCCTCGACTGGGGCATAGACAATAGGGTCTTCTTTGACCCCGCTAAGTGCGAGGCTGTAAACTTCAGTCGGAAGTATAAATAAAAGAGTAATTTCCCAGGAATATCAGCAAGAGGTCTAGATATCCAGGCCTCGACTAAGCCTATTCGCTGGCTTGGTGTCTGGTTTAATAGAAGGCTCTCGTTTAGATACTACGTTAAAACGAGAGTAGCTATAGTAAAGAAGGCAGCTCAGTACCTTAGGAACCTTACGAACACAAAGGGGGGGCTCCCAGTAACTACTATACGCAAGGCCGTAGTTACCTATATCCTCCTAGCTGCTCTATACGGTGCTGAAACCTGGTATAAGGGGAAAGTATAGAAGGGGTTGATATAAAAGATCACTACAATTATTGTGACAGTGGCGCGGGCTATCCTGCTAGTGTGGAAGACGACCCTAGTTAGCAGCCTCCTTAGGGAGGCAGGTCTACCCACGGGTAAGGTGGCTCTCGAGGTAGCCCGCCTACGCTTTGTAGTAAGACTATAGAGAATCAACCAACAGTACCCCCTCACCACGAGGACCAACCAAAAGGGGCGGCAACAAATAAGGCTATAGTAAACAGCAGACCTTCTACTAAGGTGCCCAAGACTAGTGCTTTTATAGCCACAGTACCTCCCAGGATCATAGGTCCCTATAGTTATAGATACTAAAGAGGAGGCAGCTAAAGCCTTCTAAATCTAGCTAAAGACGGTACTAGAAAGCCATCTAGTCGTCTATTTGGACGGCTCTAAGGCGCCTAACAGAGCCACAGGGTTTAGCTTTGTTATCTACCGTGGCAAAAGACGTCTTGCCTAAGGTTACGGTCGGTTAGGCCTAGTAGAAGTGTTTGACGGCGAAGCCGAGGGGGCAAGGGTAGGGCTCTAGCGGGCCCTCCCGGCCTCCCAAGGCCGGCCTATACACATCTATATCGACAACACTAGCGTTATCCAAGGAATTCGAGGCAAGATCCCAGACTCCTCATAAGAAGCATTCCTTGAGATTAGGGAGGCTATAACGATACACGATATACAGACCCACTGGGCCCCAGGACACCAAGGTATCAAAGGCAACGAGGAAGCAGACCGGCTAGCTAAAGAGGGCACAACTCTCCCCATCCCACGAGGCCAACTAGCTACTTTAGTAGGGATAAAACGGCTAGCCCGGGAGCGTATAAAGACCCTGCACAAACGATGGTGGCAGCAGAAGGTAACTATTAGGTATACCGACCTAGGGACCTGCCCGGCTGAACTAGCCCTACCACGGGCTACTCTACACCATCTCCTAGCAGCCCG
>WIGM01000170.1:0-50848 GCA_014235935.1 Colletotrichum musicola
CGATACACCCCTCACGCTGACCGATGTGGATACCGGCCAGCAGGACGGACGTTGCGGCGAAATATCCAACGAACCCCCCCCCCCCCAAAGAGCCCCATTTTGTAGACTCACCGGCTTTTATTTGGCGGTTTGCAGGCCTAGCAGATGCGACTGGGGGCCGGCCGGGGGGGGGGGTTCACGCAGCGCGCGATGTCGCGCTGCCTCGGTGTGATTTTAATCGCCCCCCGGCAAAAGAGTGCTGGATGGATCTCGCGCGCCCACTCTGCAGGATGGAGCAGTGATCATCAGGTGTCTTCGCTTTCGGCCACCCCCCTGTTTTGGAGGATTAGGTGGAGCGTGGAGGAGTTCCAGGTCTGGCTGCCGTTACCATGTAAGCGAAAAGGGACTTGACAGCACCGTGCAACTAGTGAAATGGAGAACGAGCGTGACACGACACCATCAGCAACAACAACAACAACAACAACAACAACAACAACACTACGAGACCGTGTAGAGGGCTTTGCCGGCTTATCTTTCGCACTCCCGTCGGCATGGTAAGCTTAACTTCGCGCAGGCACACGGGTGACGAGGGATTCACGAGCAATAGTTCGGGCGAACAGGAACCTGTAGCGTCGCATAAATAACACTACGGTTGTCATTCCCGGTTATTCCCAAGGGGCGCCACTCGACCTTTTCCCTTTGACACATCCCTATGCTCGCTGCGTAAGCCTCAATCTATCGGCCCCGGGGATCCCGCGATCAACACCACCCAACTCTTCCTTTAACCGCTCCACTGTTCAGCTCTGCGCGCCGCTAACGCCCGTGCCCCCTTCCGATTCCAATGCCTAATGGGGGGTGTATGGCTCGCAAAAGTGCCATGACGTCTGAATGATCCCACGAAACTAAGTACTGTTGGCGAGCGTACGTATGCTTTTTTCCAGGGGAACCAATGATCCATTGCCAACCTGCCCGTTCTGCATTGCCAGTCGACCAGCCAAAATTTTAGGGTTTCCGACCAGGGTACCAGAGTGGACCCTCAAAAGTGCCCCGTTTCTCACCATCATTCCTGCCGACTCGCGTCCGACACGCGGAGAACGGGTTTGACTCTCGGCCGGTACCTCTGCGTCTAGTGACGTGCCGAGGCGCTTCAGCTCATTTCGCTGATTGGCCGGTTGGCGTCGTACCAATCATCAGCGCCGTGGACGGGTGCCTTTCTGGGGGCAATTTTGACCTCCATATCCGCAGCCATGATGCTCATGCGTTGAATCCGCTCGGTGGCGTCCCGCTCGTAGGCCTCAATCGTGTTCAGGACCAACCGTTGCAAAGCTGCTCGGGGGTTCGGAGAGACGGCGACCAGCGTCTTCCAAAATGGCTCGTGCGTTAGCACCGTGCGACTCCATTTGGGAGTGCAACTCCGGGGGCCGCGGACTCACCTTGTCGATTGTATTGATGCGGGCTTGCAGAACGCCGCCCTTGATCATCACGACGAGCTCATCGACGAGAGACTGGTCCGGAATCGCGAATGCCTCTTCCAGGCTGCTGAGGGTGACGCAGGAAAATGGAACGAAGTACTGCACGATGCACTTGCTCCGGATCTGAGAGTAGATCGCCGACACATGTCTCTGGAGGTAGATGTCGAGCAGGTAATCGGCCCGGTAAGCTTCCAGGATCGCGAGGCATGCCGAGTACCGACCATTGACGAAAAGTGAAATGGCCTTGCGAATGTGAGGCTCCAGCTCCAGAAACGTTCTGAAGTTCTGGTTGTCCAGGACACGAGTCTGGAGGTCTTTGCGGTCCATGGTTGCGAGAGCCAGCAGACCGCCATACACTGCCACATCATTGGGGCTAGCGATGTTGCTGTAGTCGACGCCCTCCTTACCGGCGTCAGTCTGCAGAAAGGTCTTGGCAGCATCCTCGAACTTATCGAGGCCCATGAGTGCGATCCCCTGGACAATCTTGATGTAGGGCTGAAGTCCCTTCTCCTCATCGACGTTCTGGACACCACTGATCTTATTCAAGTTGGCGGTGACCATGGGCCATTCCCGACGTTGGAGTGACACATCGACGAGGTGCTTGCCGACATCAATGATGTGCTTCGATGTGCTGACATCCGGACGCATGCGACTGTAGGCCTCGCCCGCGTTGTTGAGGTCGCCAATGCTCTCAAAGTGGCGACCGAGATCCTCGTTTCCCATCTGGAGCGGTGTTAGTACCCATTCCTGCCACGATGTTCCGCCGTCATAAACGAACTCGAATGCTCTCTTTAATGAGGTTCATCTTGTAACCCTTCAGCTCGCTTTCGAGGTCATGGGTCTTGGCCTTGTTGGCTCTCTCCGTGTTTTCGACCCATTCCTTGTCGAAAACGGACTCTGGCTCAGACGGAGCGGCGACACGAATGCAGTCCCAGGCATCGCGGTACCTCTGGACATCTTGACCTTGCTTAGCTTCGACGACTGCAGCTTTCAAGGCGTCGACACACAACGGCACACAAGTGCGGCCGATGAGGTAGAGTCGTTCAAAGCGGGTACGGCCTGCGGCATGAGTGAGAATAGATCCCCTGGGGGCGGCGGAGCCTTGGCAGGCGGGGGGAGGAGGGCGGAGGCGCGGAAGGAGGCTGAGGGCAGCGAGGCGCAGTCCATGAGGAACAAGGTTGAGACGGGGGTGTGCAAAGGAGCGTGCGTACCTGAGTAGTTCTGGATGTACAGATCTAGATCAAGCTTGGGAGTATCTGACAGGAGTTAGCAGGCCACGCGTCTTGGCATCGGCTTCTTATTCGAGATGGACGAAGAGCCCTGGCACGGTGAGGGAGAGGAGAGTGGTGAAGTTCTCGGACGTCGGCGAGAGGCTTGGATGACACGTAAGTGGACGAACGTACCTCTGACAATGACACCTCCCTGGCAGTCCATATCGGAGAAGAATGCCAGGAGGGCGTTGGAGGAGGAGTTGGCATTAGCGGCAGCCATGCTGGAAATTATGGTGTTCGTATCAGGTTGCTGGACTAGAGTGTAGGACCAACGGCGGGCTCCGCTGAGATCTTGCTCAAATGATAATTAGCAGGGAGCCGGACGAAACGGGCGGCACCGGGAACGCCAGGGACACCCGGTACGACCACACGGGTGACAAGGCTGGCCGAGAGCGATGGTAACGGTTGCCGTTGAGCAGCGGCAATAACAACCAGCACGGCAACGATACTGACGCCAACAACCAGGGGTGAGGCAGGTGCGGCGGCCGACGGCACCGATAGTGCTTTCCCAGGTTAAAGTTGGACTGAAAGGGGGAATAGTCGTGGTCGTGCGTGCCGTGGTGCGAGAGTGGATGGATGGTGGATGGGGGTGGTGGGAAAGCGTAGGTGCAAGATTGGAATGAGGGGCTCGGTGTCTCGTTTGCAGGGTCGAGTTGGAGAAATGGATTGGAGTCAGTGGCCACGGAACAGGGACCGTGGCAGTTGGGTACCCAAGGCAGAGGGGGGGGTTCAGGCAGGCGAGGCGCTCAAGCCGGACAAGGTACAAGCAGGATGGAAGCTCGGGGAAAAGCGGAAGGCAAGGCCTCACTTACCTAGGGGTTCTGGAGTTTTGTCGTCGAGATACCTAGGTAATGAAGGGCTCTACGTATCGTCTACGCAAGAGATACTGGATAGATGTGATGGTGATGGGGACAGCGAGAACAGGCGGACGTACTGTGATGGCACCACTGTAGAGCGGGAGGGGCTACGGCGTATCAACGGCTCTGACAGGATAATAGCAGGCAGACGCTGGCGACGAATGGAAGTGAAGAGTCCATAATGTGTGACCGCTTACCTAATCAAGTCGTTTTTGCGGGGTAATCGAATAAGGCGGGGCGAAATGAAGAGATGGATCGAGGTCACTCACTCTCTCACTGCCTACCTTAAGGCAAGAAGGACGATAGCACCTCACGTCCCGCGGCCCCAACGTTCCTCTTCAATGTTTGCCTACACTTGTTGTGAATTTCTCTCTCATCAGACGCTGCATGTCAAGGCAACACGGTGCTGGTCAGTGCTGCAACTGTAACGTAGCAGGCAGAAGCGACAGAGGATGCGAGACTGGGGGCCGTAAAAAATGACAACGGCGATCTATTGCGTACCTGGGTGAAGATGATTGGCAACCAGACGCGGCAGTCCGTCGATCCCCAGGAATAAGGTGCCTGGTCATGGTCTTGGCGATGAGGCGTATCTCTCCGTCCATCTACCAATTATCTACATTGCCTTTGTACTCTTCGTCTTTCTCTACCAGCCAGGAATCTCACGTAGTGCTGCGTCCCAGCTCCGCCACGAGCAACTTCTATGTAGCCGGCAACTTCCACGAATCCAGTCGAGTTGACTGTTGGAACATCAAACGCAGCGCGACTGCAGAGCTACCTAGCATCAATCGGGTACCCCAAAGAGGCTGGGCTCGCCTTGTTTTGCCTCCTGGTTCAGATGGCACAGTAGCCTGCGGAAGCGGATGCCGCGCCCTGTTCTCGCTCGCACCCCTGGCCTGTTCGTGCACTGATTTGTTTGATGAACAGGGAGACAGGCCCAGCTGGTGATGGGCAAGCTACGCAGCATCGGTGTTGGATCAGGGCGCCCCTACTCCAGCCAGGGGAGGGGAACTCGGCCAGGATTACCTAGGATGCGACTCTGATGGGCCCAAAGCGAAGCTCTACCCTCTCCGCCTTGCCCAGGGAGATACAGATCCCGTGGGCAACTTGTTGTTGCTCCGTATCCGTATTGCACTAGGCAGGCGGTTCGTGTTAACCCAAAATAATGAAGAGTACGACAGTACATAAGCAATAACCAGCAAGCAGGGAAGAGCCAGCACAAGTTTCTCGCCCATGTACGTGCCCAATCTGACAAGTTAACTCGCCTCGTTACTTTGGAGACTTTAGACACAAACGAGGACGGTGGTGGGCGACGGTAGTTGACCGAGAACCCAACATGCCAAAAAGCTAAAAAGACAGGCTGGATTGTCGGTGCGCTCCTGAGTCCTGGGCGATGCGCTGTGCGCGCTTGGCGAGTTACCCTACGACGCCTTGGCTTGCACGTCTTACGCGGTCAAATTCCATGGCAGCACAATCGGGCACAATTACCTACACTACCTACCACGGTACTATCCGCATGTACTTTCTTTACCTTGGGCACAGGGCATGAGGACTCCATGGTCTACAGTCTACACTAATGCGAACGCCCTGCGACGATGCGCGCCATATGCCGATGGAAGGCCCTGGGGGATCGTAGAGGATCCCTGTCGGGCCGTCTCAGATTCAGCTCGAGTTTCCGCGTATGATTTTGTTGACGGCTGTCTTGATTTGCTGCCCACTCAAAATGTATTGCGGTCGGGGAAAGGTTGATTGACCGAGGGGCTCGGCTTCGATGGGGTATTGCGAGTTCTGGGCCGGGGCAGGGTCGCGGAGCGATTAACAAAATGCGCAAATGAAGAGATAAATAGCGCTCGTTGCTGGCTGTTGGAGTTTCAGATAGCCAAGTTCTCCGCTCTTGGTAGGGCGGGCGGGCGCTGTCGCTGGGCTGTCGGGCGATTTGCTCAGTGAGGTCACCTCACTACAACAGGTAGCCCGGTAGGCATGGAAGGTGTGGACGGCCTACCTAGGCAGGTGCAGCGTCCACCTGAGTGAAGGCCCCCTAGGTATCCGTGGTGTAGTGTAGGTGCTCTGGGTGGTCCTCGAGCGGTCTGTGGTCCTAGCGGCCTCCCCCTCTCCACCCGACACTTCGGACACCAGACAGACGCACCAGCACCAACACCAGACTGAATCCAATCTGGTTCAACCCAGCACAACTGAGTGGCCCGGGTGCATCTGCACTAGGTGGTAGGTAGGCAGGTATGTAGTAAAGATATTCCTTACACTAGATGCCTCTCGACCCCTTGTCCACTCCTCAGGTTGAGGATTGCAGATTAGAAGTGGACATGCCTACCTGGTGGTACTCTGTAAGCCAGGTACCCAAGTCACCTCAGAACAGTAGAGGTACGTACCCTATAAGCTTAGCGACCGACGGTCACCGCACTGTACTCTGCGGTACCCCCGATACAGTGCCAGCAATCGCGGCCCTGCTAGTGGCTGACACATGCATTGAGCCTTTTGCTTTCTTTCAATCGTTTTTTTTTCTTGCGGTAATAACGAAGGCGGGCGAGGGCGAAGGCGAAGGCTCTGGAGGAGGGAGGGGGGGCAACGTGGCCGGTTTCCTTGATTTTCTCGCAGACACCCAGACACACTCCCGGGAGTGGGTGGTCCGCAGGCGCACCAAGCCCAGTCGTTTTGGGGGAGTTTTGCGAGCAAAAAACAACGGGAAAAAACGCCAAATTCGCAGCATCTGCAGTTCCTCCGATATCTAAGCTGAGGCTCTTCAGATATCGATGGATGTTGTCAAGACAAGCGCAAGCGCGAAGGGGCGGGGTGGAAGTCTTGGCAAAGAGGAAAATCGAGCGTGCCAAGACTCCAAGACCAGGAAGCTCTTGCGTTTTCTGCCCCCCTCCGCTCTTGGGCTGACGCGGTGGTGGGAGTGGGAGTGGGCGGTAGGTGGAGAGAGGGGACGAGTCGCGGCTTTGGCGTTGCCGTTGGTCACAGCACCTGAGCACGCACGCACTGCTGCACCTGCACCTTCCCTCCCTTGCCAGCGGTCTTGCCCGACCTGGCCCTGCCATGCGCCTGCCGCCTGGTGTACTTACATAGTAGTGGTGATGGTGGTGGTCCGTTCACCCAAGGCCAGGCGCCGTAGAACCCGTCACCGCCCAGCCCACCTACCTGGCCCAGTGAACCTAGAAGGGTAGAGGGGTACATGGGTACCTAGATAGTGTCCCCTAGGAAGGCGCCTTAGCGACCACAAGGGAAGGCAAGCGCCTGCCCCGAGTGTGAGTGTGGCCCACGGCTCGGGTGATGTGCGGTGTGAGCCTGTGAGGCGTGCTCCTCCGTCTCCTCTCCCGCGAAAGAGAAAATTTACCGCGACACCAAGCAAAGAACCGAACCCCAATGACGGATGCCAAGACTTCACAACCTCAGTTTCCTCAGCCCTGGGCCCTGTTCTTCCGTAGGGCGGTCCATTTTGACAACGTCCCGTCAACCATGCGACGGTAATCCACCGCGCGAAGGCTTTTTCGAATGTTCCATGCGTCTTCTATTTCCACCAGCCTTGCAGGGAGGGGAAAATCTCATGATGCCATGCCAGATGCTGCATCCGCTGCGAGCCAAGGCTGTTCTGGAGAGAGAAGGAGGGAGGGGGCCACTTCCGGAATGCCTGCGATAAACCGTCCCATTGCCACTCGCTCACTCTCACACACACGCACATGCTACATACACCACGCTTTCACATCACACGCCGGGTGGCAGAGATAGGAGGCCAGGCGAGGCCAGACTTCCCCTTCCTGCTCACCCCGTTGCCCACATCAGAGGGGGACGCCGGGCGGGCTGTCGTCGTCGTCCTTTTTCTTGTCCTGCACCTTGGCCCTTGGCTGGTGGCGCCTCCCGCCCCCTTGGCCGGACTCCTGGTCCCTACCGAGATCACCAGCCTGGCCAGTCATTGCAGGTTATCTGACCTTACGGATGCCCTCCCCGGTATTCCTCGTCTGAGGTGTCCATCGTGCCTCTCCACCATGGCGACACGAACGGCAAACAGCGCATTGGACCCTCGATCCCATCCTCGGAGCAACTCTTGCGCCTTTTCGATGGTCGGTGGCCGAGAAAAGGGCAAGGATCAGGAGAGGGGAAAAGGCAATCTCAGGAGCTGTTGCAGCAGAAGAGACATTTGTTGACGATGACAGGCAAGCCCTCCTCATGCGATGTTTGGGATGGACCGATAGACAGAGGGGCCACGGGCGGACGCGGGCCCAGGCTCTTCAGCAGCATCACAGACCGTTTGAGCCAGCAGGCCCCGTCCTTACAATTTGGAAACTGGCACCACGCCAGTGCCAAAGTGAAATTCGTTAGCTCCGCAAGCTCAACTCGGCCATCACAGAAACGATCTGGCGCCGGTTATCTTGCTTTCCTTCGGAACCGAAGCTTTTACTCGAGGTCCTGTTGTGGAATGAGCAATGTCTCCCCCATACAACGGCGCCGTGTCAAGATGGGCATTACACCTCCGAGGGTCGTCTTTCCTTTGTTCTTGAGGTTTTTTTTTTGCTCTCTTTCTTTTTTTACCTTTTCGCTCGACTGATTGCAGCTGGAACTGCCTTGCATTAGGGAGGGCCCCTTGTCGACAGCCAAACGGGGATGTCCTGGAACCCAACTCCGATCCAATTGGATCCCCCGTGTTCGGAGGGGTCTTGTGCATAACAGTTGCCGCGGGATAGTCAGCGTCGACTTTTCGAGGCCCTGGCTTTACGTTGTATTTTGTCTCTGTTGTCCCTGGAGCCGCGCTGACCTGAGCGCCACCGGCGTAGGGCAAGACAAAGAGACGTGTCGCTATTCCTGGAATTCCTTGGACCTGCCGTCTGGCTTTCGCTCGCGATGGAGGCAGCCGGACAAGGCCGGTCGGGAGCAAGTTTCCGTGGCGGGCTCATACAGATCGAGTTGAGCATCTGTACCTCTGACTTCCAATGGGTTGCGCGACACCACGTTGCCATGCGGTAAGGTACCGAGTGGCGTGGATTCAGGCCAGCGGTTGGCTTCAAGCAAGATTCGCCAAAGACACAAACATCAGAAAAGGGTAAAGAGGCATACGTACCCCCGGCTCCACCATGCATCCAAACGCATGCACGAACATTGTCGGCGCCGCATGTTGTCAATCCACACGACGCCGGTCACTGGCACTGCATACCATACCATACCGCCGTCTTGAAAGCGATGACTGAGTGATGGCTCAACACTGACATAACATAGACTCGATCGATGCACGCTTGAACTGGGTTTTTGTGGCTAGCAGGGGAGGGGGAATTCGCTGCCGCTCTGCAATTAACCCAAAAGTCTCCTCGGTCGAATAACATCGGTTTACAGGCCTATTCCCGAAAAAACTCCGCTTTTCCTTCATCCCTTCCCACCAGTCGAATCAGCCGGGGGTCCTGGGGTTGTTTGGTTTTCGCTACGGTGCTCGACTCGCTCGTCCGGCCGCTATTATTCATCCCATGACAGAGGGATTATTACTCGCAGGCAGGCAGACCGTCCGACGTCTGAGGGCGAGAGCGAGGGCAAGCAAGGTGGAGGTGGACTATGCGCTCGGCAACCCCAAGAGGGCCAGAGGCAATTGATCAATCACATCGCCAGCCTCTTACACACGCCGGACAGCCACTAGAAACATCATCGCACCCCTCGAAAGCCAACCCAAGATGCGGACGGCTCTAACCGCGGTCCACGTACCACAGACGCCTCTTGGGGTCCGGCAGATTGACCTTTCGTCTCTGGCTCTGCCTCCGCCCGTGCTCGTGCTCACCCATAGCAGGTACCTGTTCTTGAGGTAATAGGTTGCAGTGAGTGTACTGTGCCTAGTTATTACTGATGGATACCTTAACCCCAACCAAGTCAGGACTCCAGGTCTCGCGCTCTCGCGTTTGCACCGTTTATCGGCGCACTTGCAAAAGAACCCTTACGCCCCAGAAGTCGGCTAGTTTAACTCGAGATTGCCTAGCTCGTGTTCTCAAGATAGAAGCTCTAGCAGCTCCGATCTCGTCATTGTCCTGACGCCCTCCACTCGGGCTGACGCTTTTAACCCGGAAACAAGCATGTCCCCTCGAGCCCGGAGCTCGAATCACCGCCGACCACCGAGCCGGACTGAGAGTCGTTCCATTCCTCTCTTTACTTTGTACCTACAGGCTACGGTCTACCCAAACCCACGAATGTCATTCCGGCTTATCCCAGCCTCGCCTCGCTTTCTGCGTCTGCAGCGATGGCTGTCAGGACGGTAACCCCCCCCGTTCTCGCCCAAAGCTAGAATGCCCCAAGCACAGGCACAGGCAGTTGTCAGCCTCCATCGCTCGCGGGCTTCTTCTTCGTCCGTTTTTGTTTTGTCTTGGCATCGGGGTGTGCGTGCAAGCGACACACAATCCCCGTTCCTCCCTCCCACTCCTCCCAGCGGAACGACACAATCGTCCATGCCTTCCTTACGTACATGCGACGTGCAGACTTACACAGACGGACGAAAGGCGTACAGACGACACACATCCCAGCGATGCTGCTGATACGGGTTTCCCCCCCCCCCAAATTACTCACGCATTGCGGGCTTGCAATAGTAGTCTCTCTGCGCACCTCCCGCTGCCGCCATCTGTCACAGACCAATGACTCCTGTGTAGTGTACCTCTCACCGCGGTCTCTCGACCGAGCTTCCACCACCCTACCCTCCATTTTCCCTGCAAGACGCCCCCCCTCCCGGTCCCCCTTCGGCGGGCCCTTTCTTGTGTTGCTTGCCGGGGGAGGAGGTACGTACACTAACTAGTGTACATGACATGCCATTCTCCTCTGTAGTACCTACCTCGCTCTACATTACAGTCTACACCCAAGAACCCAAGAACCCAGTCATATTACAGATCGAGAGAAGCGAAGGGTAGGTGGTGTAGTGTAGTGTACAGAGTTATTGGGGTGGGGAAGTATGTACACTACACTACAGCCGTGCTCTTTCTCTCTCGCGCTTCCCCGAGCATGAACGCCACGGCAAGTCGCCTTCGCCCTTATTCATTCATCTCTGACTTCACAGCGCCCCCGTTTCTGGTAACCAGCGAGTAGCGTATTTATCTATCGCATTGCGTTGTTTCGTACTCTAGTACTTGGGCTGGTCTGGCCTCGCTTTTCGCTACTCTCACACGCACATTCACGCTCTCTTGCTCGCTCACTGACGGTTGGCTTTTGGTCCCCAGTACCGATCTCTATCGCCCTTTCGTCTTAGCTTCCCCATTCTCCTTCGCGACGGTTTCGTATTGTCTCCGTTCCCTCTTGTCCCTATCCGCTACCCTACCCTACTGCTGGTGACCCAGCCAGCAGCAATACACACGCCCCCCATATCCGCTCAAGGCCCAGGGTGCTGCAAGCTGCCAGTGGTGGTAGCTGGCTACAAGGCCCTGTCCCCTCCCCCCCCCCCTCTCCCCTTTCCCGCTGCCGCCAGATCGTGTTCTGTGTGTTGCAGTCAGTTCCCAGTAGCGCGGCGACCGCACCGTGCGGGAACCATTTCTCCATACCCTCGAGTCGTGTACTCTCTTGTCTCAACCAACCCCGGCCGAGACGCTACCTACCGCTACGTAATCCATCTCGCGCTCAGCTTCCGCGCGACTTACACACACACACACACTCGTTCAGTCTGGCTCTCTCACTTCTTGCTGCGCTGCACCGCACCGCACTGCACCCGCACCCTGCTCGGCCTTAAACAAGGGGTCATCCACCCCCCCAGCTGCCCAGACGAGCCAGCAACGAGGCAAAAGATCCCCCGGCTCCCCTCTGGTCTCCCGTTTTGTTTAAACTTATCTTCCTTCTATCCCCCGCGAAGTCTTGGCACACGTTTCGTTCTTCTTCAAATGTTCAAGACTGGTCACTCCAAAAGCCGTTCCTAGCAATTGGGTTGGCTCGTCGGACAACTACCCTTGCACACACGAATATGCAAAGAGCTCGTCCACCATAACCGACTGCACTTACACCGAGAACCGTGAGCTCAAGATCGAGCCATCGCCAGGACTACCACCACCACCACCACCACCAACACCACACCAACACCGATACCAACCTTGATTCTTGATCTCCAACCTCTTGGCTCGGCGCTTTGGGCGTTTTGCTCTGCTACAGCATGAGTCCTCCACCGCGCCCCGTCAAGACTGACAACAACTCTCCTCCGGATTCGCAAGCCTCTGGCGTCTCTCCAAACATGTCTGACAACGAGTCTGCGGCGGCCAACAGCTGGCCCGTCAAGGAGCCTCCTTCGCCCAGCGGCAGCCATTCTGGCTCCGACGTGGACGAGAAAGCACAGCCGGGCGATGCTCCCAACGCGCCTGTTCAGAAGCGCAGGCGTGTGACTCGAGCCTGCGACGAGTGCAGGCGCAAGAAAATCAAGTGCGATGGCAAGCAGCCCTGCACCCATTGCTCCGTTTACAGCTATGGTCCGTGATTCCTGGAGCACTCGAACCGTCTGTTGTTGTTGTTGTTGCTGCTGACACCTCCCCAGAATGCACGTATGACAAGCCCTCCAACCGGCGGAGAAACCCTGCTCCTCAGTACATTGAGGCACTGGAAAGCCGCCTGCAGCGTGCCGAGACTCTCTTGCGCAAATTCATGCCAGATGTTGACTTGGCTGATCCCACACTGGACCCGGCCGTTCAGCAGGAGTTCCGCAACAGGGAGCACGCCCGAGCCCAGACGACCAAGTTGAGGCACGACCCGTTCCTGACTCCCGGGAAGGAGGACGCCCAACTCCTTTCCATGATCGAGTCTATCGGACAGCTGGACTTGGACGACAAGGGCGGCTGGGACTTCCACGGGGTGTCTTCGGGCGCCGTCTTCTTGCGCCGCATGAAGGAGCACTTCCGGGGCCTGATGGGACCTCCATCCAAAGTGCCGTTCCTCCCACGACCGGAGCGACCTGCCGGCCTGATGAACCTGGACTCGCCAGCATCTGCCGCCAGCTCCCCCTTCGACTCGACCATGTCCACTGCACCTGAGCTCCCTCCCAAGGACGTGGCCAGGAAGCTCTGTTACTATTCCCTCAACTGCGCCACTTGTTTGATCCGGGTGGTCCACGTTCCCACCTTTTACGACCTGTTTGATCGAATTTACGAAAAGTCTTATGATGAATACACGAAAGAGGAGCACAGGTTCCTGGGTCTTCTGTTTGCGGTCATGGCCCTTGGTTGCATGTACGCCAACTTGGACGAGAACGCGCCTGCCGTGGCGTACAAGGAGTCGGCAGAGGAAGGGTACGTCACAAACACCACAATAATTGGGCATCTGCTTACCTAGGATACAGAATGAAGTACTACGACACTGCCAGGCGAATTCTGCAAGATATTACGGAGTGTCGGGACCTGACGTCGCTGCAAGCCCTGCTCTTTATGATTCTGTTCCTGCAAGCAACCTCGAACCTGAGCGGATGCTATGCGTTCGTGGGCATTGCCCTCAGATCGGCCTTGCGCATGGGTCTGCACAGGTTCCTGAAGCACGAGCAGATTTCCATCATCGAGCAGGAGGTTAGGAAGCGAGTGTTTTGGGTTATCCGCCAGATGGACATCTACGTGTCCGCCATGCTTGGATTCCCGTTGTTGCTCAACGCGGACGATATCGACCAACCGTACCCCAGCGAAATCGACGACGAGTACATCACAGAGGACGGCATTCTTACCCCGCCCCCGGGAACCTACTCGTTCTTCGAGGCCTTCAACGCGCACACTCGCCTGATGGAGATCCTGGCCAAGATCCTCAAGTACGTCTACCCCCTCAAGGGGCTTGGCCAGAGCGTCATGAAGGGAGACAAGCCGGGGGCGACCTACCTGATCAGCTACGCCAGCATCAAGCGTATCGAGACGGAGCTGCAGGAGTGGTTTGAGGTGCTGCCTGCTCAGTGGCGACCCAGCCCCGAGGGATCTGTCGAGGTGATTCGGTAAGTCGGCACCCTGAACATGATATGGAGGGAAGCAGAAAGCTAATAAATGATCCAGCGTCCGCCACCTGCTGAGATTTGCCTACGCCCACGTGCAGCTCGTTCTCTACCGGCCATTCCTGCACTACGTATCGCCTCGACTGAGCATGGACAAGAACATCGACGAGCTCTCTTATGCCTGTGCGGCAGCTGGTATCAGCGTCTCGCGGAACATTGTCCACATCGGCATCGAAATCCGCAAGCAAAATGTCCTGGCTGGACCATACTGGTTTATGCTCTTTACCGAGTTCTTCGCCATCCTTTCCCTCGTCTTTTACGCTATCGAGAACCCGGAGAAGCCTGGCTCGGCAGAGGTGTTGGAGGATGCCATTGCAGGCAGAGACATGGTTGCAAAGCTGCAGAACAAGAGCCAAGCCGCCGACAGGGTGACGGACGCGCTCAATGTAAGTCTCTTACCCCAAAGGATTTCTTGGCAACACGGACTAATGTGGGTAGGTCCTGTTTGAACAATTGCCCGAGAGGCTCCGGCAGGCCAAGGCTCAGCCGATCCCGACGAAGAAGCGATCGGCACCTGGGCCAAAGGCAAGCTCGATGCCTGTCCACGGGCATCCGGCCCTGCATCCGGGTCTCACCCACCGCCGATCCGAAGAACTCAGCCGGTCACCGAGCGTGTCCATGGCCCCCGGACGCATGTCACAGGCGCCGGTTCGCGGCTCCTTCGACGGCGTGCCCATTTCCGAGGCGGCGTATCAGGACCCGTCCATGGCGATGCAGGACTTGCTGGGCATGGACATGTCGTCTCGGGCAACTCCAGACTCAGTGAGCACAACGGCGAGCTCGAACCAGCGGCCGCAGGGCTTCCCGCCGCCACACGTCAACAGTGGCAACATGAACCATATCAGCAAGCTCGACTCCCTGATGTTCCCGTCCGAGGATCCGTTTGCTTACCCCAACCAACCGATGATGGAACTGGGATATCAGAAGGGGCCCGGGCCGAACGTCAGCGGCCCGCAGGACACGTCCTCTTTTATCATGCCCGGTGCATTTGACGAAATCGACACTCAGCTTCTCGGCCAGTCTCCCGCCTACTTCCTGCAAGGACAAGGACAGCAACACCACCACCAACCCGGATTCGACATCTCCAACATGTACCAGCACTCGGGGTACGGCAGCATGCCCGACGCGGCGAGGCTCGAGCACGCCCGCCGGGCACACATGCAGCAGCAGCAGCGACCCGGGGACCTGGACAGGATGTTTGCAGAGTCCAACTACCAAGGCAACTGGGCGGCAGGGTTGCTCAGGAACGGATATCAGGGCCTCTAGGCACACTTCGCTTCAAATGATACCCAACATTACTTTGGAGCCCTGCAAGTTCAGGGTGCGAATCTTTCAAAACGGAGACTTTCTTTTTTTCGGGGGAGGGAGAAAAGAGGGGCATATCGGATCCCAGGCGTTGCGGTCTACTTGACAATCTTGTCAAACAAAGCTTGGTTGCATGGCATGGGGAGCATTTCGATTACGCGACGGCCTATGGACGATACAGGACGGCTTGATGGGCACGACCCGTGCTCATCGAGTCTCGTGATGGCAACATCACCGACGAGCCGCTATGATGCGGTATAACGATAACATACATACACAGGGGCGGATGGAGGGGCCACAGCGCGTCCATTCGTCCCGATGGAATTTACGAACGCGTGTGGCTGTATGTACTATAGCAGTAGCCACAGAAACTATCATTCAATTGGATAGTAGTATAGACATTTGCATCATCATCTACTATTGACAGAAGCTGTCCGACCCATCCAAAGCCGGGACAAGGGGTGGACAGGCACGAGACGGGGCAGAAGGGAGGTGAGGTGAGGTGAGGGGGTGCGTCAGTTCAGGCCGAACAAAAGTGCTTCAACCCCCCTCCAGGGACTACGGTGGTAGACACCCACTTGCAACACAAACGACCCGACCCCCCCTCGAAGGTGCAGCCGCCATCGAATGGAGTGCAGGAGCCGTGCATTGCATCGCATTGCAGCGCAGCGCATCATGGATGCAGTACCAAGACGACCCCCAAAAGTCGAGTCGGGGGGCCGAGGTAGTCTGCGGATACTCGCACGCTATTACGGAGTGCCTAGGTTTCCAGCCCAGGTTCCCAGGTTCACCTTCAACATATCCAGGATTCCAGGTACATGGGGCAGTCAGCCTGGGAGTGGAGAGGGAGGAAGATGTTTTACGCGCGGTATATCGGTAAGGCACGGCGCGATGGAGCTTGGCTTTTTGGCTCGTTGGCAACAGTTTTGGGGGCGGGAAGGTGAGAACGTACTGTACCTACACAAGGTACCGTACTCGATACATACGTTGTATGCAGGTAAGGTAGAGATGATAGAGCGGGAAAAGTGGGAGATCATGCGGGATTCAGGCAGACGAACGACGGGGCCGTTGCGAGAGAAAGTACTCTACGTCTAGAGTGATGATGGTATGCACTTGGTGTATTTGATTTTTCATGACGGTCCATTGGAAGAGTCTGCGAGGGCGTTTGCACCTTCCACGACGAGACAACCAGCCGGCCAGGACAGGACAGGACCAGTTCGCACCGTTTTCTCGCGTCTGTACTTCACCCATCACAGTGTGCTCACGGTGAGCCGGGGGTGCGGTAAAATCGTCCAACGGTACCTTCCGCCGTTTCCCTTTATGGCCGCCGCTTGTTGCATCCTTCTTCGCGAGCGGCGGGACAGCTGGACGACCGGGGCAGGCGCTCTTCGGAAAGGGACCAGGGGAAGGTTCGGAAGGTACGTACCTTGTAATTCCGTATCGGTACGGCGCCAGGCGCTCAATGAGAGAGATGATTGGAGCGCGGCGTTTTTCTCCTTCCCTGTGCGGGGCCGCCTCCGGCGCCCTTTGGCCCCTCCCCCTGGGAGCAGGTACCTGTACGGAGCACGAACGCTACCTACGACTCAAGCGACGGCGGCGGCAGGTCAGCCGGTACCTACGCACAGAGTTGCTGGGCTTTTGGTGGATATCTCCGCTAAGTCCTTATCAGAATCCATCCAGCGGGGCGCGCGCTGGTGCAGTGCGGGCTTGGCCGTTTCGGCACCGAGAATTGAATACGGGGGTGGTAGGTATCCGTACATACCTAGGTACCTCCGAGAGAAGGCCAGGTTTTTTTCGTCTTCGTTCTCTTGCAGCTTCTTTTTGATGGGGCTGGGCGATCAAGGGCCCCAGCCGATTGTGAGCCCCGTCGCGGTTTGCGGGCTCCCCTGGAATTTCTGGAAAAATCGGACGCCGGCGGGATTTAGAAGACAGCAATCCACCGAGATACCTGCCCCCCAATTGCCCGAGGTATCTACTGATACCTGGCTAGGCATGAAAGGTGGTAGGGTAGGTAGCATAGAAGGTCCTGTCGGAGTCCCGAGCCTCATGTTGATGGCGGCCCTGCCCTATCAACAGCCAACCGTTTGTCACACACGCTACTGTAACGTTAGGTTGTGCCTTACAGGTAGCTTACGCATCAACTGCCTGCCGTCGACCCTCTCCGGCGTCCAGCACCACTTTTCTGCGCGTCCTTTGCCCAGGGCAGGACCACTGTGACATTCGCTCTCTTGCTTTTCCTCCTGCTCCTCATCCTCCTCCGTCGTCCCGTGATCCCCGAGCGAACCAGTGAAGCGCCGCCGCGACCCGTACCTTCGGAGGCACCGAAGAGCGGAACCTTGCGCCAACGCAGCAGGACGGGGCCCCGGGCCACCCATCGACCACCGTCCACCACACACGGTACACCATCGTCACCCGCGCGGTCGCATCCACAGATCTGGGCTGCACCGGATCCGCGGACGCCTGAGCTGCTAGCGATGGAGAGCGTCGCCCGGGCGTGTGCCCCTCTCTCTCCGGCTCTCGACTAGGCACCCATTCTCTAGGGCGCTATTCGCCCCCTCGACGACGGGGAATCTCACTCACGTCACTTTGTTGTCGTTGTTGCTGCTGCTGGAGCTGTTGCTGTTGTTGGTGTACTGCTGCGGTTGTATACGCCACCCCGATTCAGCCAACACCCTCCCTCCCTTGTCCTTCCCCCCAATAGCGAGAGCGAGGAGAGCCCCCCAGGTTTTCCCGGCAAGTACAGAAGGTACAAAACTACCTTAACTGGGTACGTAGCTGCCCAGGCCCAGGAACACCGTCGTCGTGGGTTTCCGCTGCCCGCTGCGGCGGTTGCCCGAGGAAAGCCTTGGTACCGCTCTTGGCTATCTCGGTAGCAGAAAGCCCGCAAACGCCACGTAAACGCCACCCCCATCCGCGCCGCAAGCCGCACCGCGATTGGGCTGAGAGTCCAGTGCCCCCCCGGGGGGCGCCAGCACCGCAGGTGACGGGACATTGTGACATTGCACCCCCAAAAAACCTAACCTTGTTGTACCTTACCCTCTCTATCTCCATCGCATCGCGGGGACAAGAACAGAGCCGCCAGAAGTCGTCGTCAGACCGCCTCACCGGACCAACCGCCGCCCACGGTAACACCACCGCATTACACCGCGCATATACCCTTGCTGGCCCGTGTCGAACGACGGACGGCCCTGCGTTATCCCACACGAGACACATATCCCAACTACCTACCGCACTACGGTGCTCGCGAGAGACCAAGCAGCAAGCAAGCAACCATGACGATGGAGAGCGCCATTGATCACGATGTCGTCGTGGTGGATGAGTTTGACGCCCTGTAGGTGGAGAAAGCATTGCGCGTTCACTTCCATCTCTTTCTGTGGGCGGCCGGTCCGCCTGCCTTGGCGATGAGGCGATCGAGACGGCGCTTCCGAGCCCAGCAAAACAAGTTGTTTGCCTCACGCCCCCCGGCCGCTTCACTCCCCTCTTCCGTCTAGCCTTTCCGTCGTGTCGTTCACACCGAACCTGGGGAATCCTGATTGCTGATCTGTGTTGCTGTGGTTTTCTCTCGGTAAAGGTCTATTGAGGTGAAGACTTCGTCGTCTTATCCGTTCGAGTTCGACTCCGTCAGCTCCGTTGCGCCGATCCCGGCCAAGTATCCCGGTATGCTTTTGTTCGCGTTCCTCAGTCCGAGAAGCATGGCCGCTAGCGTTACCATGTCGTGTGTGAAGCTGTAACTCCATGTGAGCCTCTTAGAGGACCTGTGATATAACGGCCTGCGTGTCGCTGTTTGATGCATCCGAAACTAGTCTGTTGGAGTGCTAACTGGTGAGAAGCCAAGCTCCACGCTCGCAAGGTTGCCGAAGAGCTCAGAGTCAGCGATGGCCTCATCTTCTTGCCCGGCGAGCCGAGCCGCAGCTATGAAGACTCGGATATGGGCCCGACCTTTAGGCAACGGCGGTAGTATGTGATAATCTCGATGACAACCACCTGGTGTTCGCGATGTTGACCGTTTCCCGCCAGCTTCTACTACCTCAGCGGTGCGAACTTCGCCGACTGCGCCGTGACCTATGAAATCGGCGCGAAGCGCCTGATTCTCTGGATCCCCTACGTCGAGCCGCGCCAGGTCCTCTGGTTCGGCCGCACCCCCGGTATCACCGAGTGCCTGGAGCAGCTCGACGTCGACGAGGTCCGCTACACCACCCAGCTCAACAAGTTCCTGTACCGCCACCTCACGCCCGGCTCGACGCTGTATGTCCTTCACCCCGAGCAGGTCCCCCTCTCGGGCGAGTTCCTGCGGGAGATGGCCGGCATCCGCGTCGACCTCACCTCGCTCCAGCCCGCCGTCGACCAGGCCCGCGTCGTCAAGACCGACTACGAGGTCGCCATGATCCGTAAGGCCGTCGCCGTCTCTGCCGCCGCGCACCGCCGCGTTGCGGAGCGCCTTCTCAAGCTCGAGAACGAGTCCGAGATCGAGGCCATCTTCCAGGCCTGGTGCACCACGGCCGGCGCCCGGGAGCAGTCGTACGCCATCATCGCTGGCAGCGGCAAGAACGCCGGCACGCTGCACTACGACGCCAACAACGAGCCGCTCGAGGGCCGCGACGTCGTCGTCTTCGACGCGGGTTGCGAGTGGAACTGCTACGCGAGCGACATCACCCGCACGCTGCCCATCCCGGGCCGCTTCTCGGAGGAGGCCCGCGCCGTGCACGACATCGTGAAGCAGATGCAGGACGAGTGCATCGACATGATCCGCCCCGGCACCCTCTTCTTCGACCTGCACATCCACGCCAGCCGGGTCGCGCAGCAGGGCCTGCTGGAGCTCGGCGTGCTTAAGGGGGGCTGGGACGAGGTGTGGGAGGCCGGCACGGTGGCCGCCTTCTTCCCGCACGGGCTGGGACACCACGTCGGGCTGGAGGTCCACGACGTCGCCGGCCGCGACAGGCTGCTGCTCCTGAACAAGGTCATGGGCGGCGACCTCGTCGGCAAGAGGGAGCTCATCACGCCCGAGATCCTGACCGCCATGGGCCGGACGCCGGTCAAGCCCATGCACGGCGCCGCGGTGCCGCCGCCCTACAAGGGACGGCAGATTCTGCAGCCCAACATGATTGTGACGGTCGAGCCTGGAGTGTGAGTTTGCTTCTGCCATTGGATCTCCCCCCCTTTTCTTCATGACACTTTGAACGGTATCATAGCTGACCACTTGCGAAACAGCTACTTCTGCAGGGAGTATATCGAGGGTTACTTCCTCAGCAACCCCAAGCACGCGCGCTTCATCAACAAGGCCGTGCTGGAGAGGTACTACCGCGTCGGCGGCGTGCGCATCGAGGACGACATCCTCGTCACGCAGTCGGGCTACGAGGACCTCTCGTCCGGCGCGCCCAAGGGCGAGGAGCTGCTGCGGGTCATCAACGGCAAGGCCTAGGTTCAGAGGTCTGACATTTGGGTGCTATCGTGCTTCTTTTTCGTCAGCTTCTGAGCGGGGTGTTTTTTTTGTTGTGGGCTGGCGGCTTGTGTTTTTCGAGATTACTTAGATGCATGTTTGTGATTGCTAGTTGCTCGTCGTGATGATTGGTAGATAATAGTGGTATTCGAGTACTATTCAGGCATAGAATTCTTTTGTTAGGAAGAGAAAAGTTGCCTTTCTGCATAAAAAGCGTCTTGCATCACAGAGCCCGCGTTGTGTGAATGCCATTTAGTGAGGGGGTGCCCGTTCTGGGCATGAGTTGCCCCTGAATGAGCCGGCCGTCAGGTCCAAGATTCGTGCCGTGTTGGGTTGAGGAACGAATCGACGTGTTGCGACCGGGCCGGTGGCCTTAGAGACCGTCGATATGGTGACTGTTGTCTCAAGTATCCATGTCAGAAAAGAGACAAACCGGAGAAGGCGATATGTGGAGGGGACATGCCGAGTCTGATACCATGGCCTGCGAGGTTTGCACCATGCTGACAACTCCGACTTGGTTTCTATAAAGCCTTTCCGATAGGGTTCAAAGTGACGATCATAGAGTCAGATAACTTGGTTGCCGCTGCGAATGCTTCTCAACGGTGTGTGTGACTTAAGAGGCTCCTGTCTGGCGGACATGACGGAGGATCCTCGCGGGGGGGGAGGTTCGCTCAGAGTTGCAACCAGTTTAGGTACCGGGAGGACTGCAGACTTTTTTTTTCTGGCTGATTAATTGGCAACTCAAAGAGCACCGACTCCAATGGCGGGCATCCGTCTCTCGCGTACAATCCGAGCTTCCTAACGAGGATTCGTACGGCAGCACACTACTTCCTCGGTCTCAGAAAACCCAACAAGAACTGAAAGAAGCAGTACGCCGACAGCCTATTCTGTTAGAGCACTTGTAGATGGGTAGGGGGGGCTTGATTAGACCGCTAGAGCCAATAAGGGATGGATCAAGCGAGGTGGGAGTGAAAGCCCCGTCGGAAGGGGAAGTTAGCCGCGGCACATGGAGGAATGGACGCAAACACAGGGCGTGGTAGGTAGAAACCGTTATCATAGAGGTTTGTATGCGGGCCATAAATTGTGTCTTATACGCTCTGATGAGAGGGCTGTCTATCGCGCTTGCTCTTGGACACATTGAACAGCAGGTCAGACGTCAGGAAAGAGAAGGGGTTCAAGCCGACTCGACTTCTGCTCTTGAGGTTGTAGTTAGCCATTTCAGATCGACGAAAGGCATCGCCGACTACTAGTTCGTCGGTGGGGAGGTTTCTGAACTGCTAAGAGTGGTCGTGGTGACACACTCGGGTACCTACCTCCTTTTCTTGACGAGAAGCTGCTGTCCTCGACACGGCCCCCCATTCGTCTCGGAGTTGACGAACGTAGTCCCCAGTACTGGCTTGCTTCGTGCAGTTCAGCTGAATGGTTATTGTAGCCCAGAAGCCATGCGAATACTTGACGGGCGGAGGAAGGAGCTGGCAAATGCAGTTACTGACTCTGGAAGATGTGTCAGGAAGGCTTGATGGGACGCATAGATATACAAGTCATGGGAGCAAGGACATCGTCAACGATGGTGGGCGAGAGAAGCCTCGAGGAAATCTCTTCCATCCCGTGTTTTTAAGAAGGTTTCGGAGAGAGGCCCGGATCAAAAGTCGCTTTGCAATTTGTACGCAACACACATCATTTAAAGGCCGGCATGCGAAGACAAGTGTCTTGAACTTTTTTCTTCAACTTTGAAAACATCTTCGATATCGGTCATTACCGCCACTGAAGCCGCAGCTTCTCCAAACACTGACTTCTGCTCTCTTCCCCGCGTACGGCTTCATTGGCTTCCCCGCCTAATCGACACCGAGCCCACCGCGGCATGCGGGGGGAACACCGAGATCTTCCCGACAGACAGATTCCTCTAATAGCGAGATAGTTTTAATAACGGCACAAGCTCAACTCTACACAATCGACACACGTGGCTTATATACCGTAACCTTCCCACGCGCAACCGCGGAGCAGCTGCCTCCTTCCCTCTGCAGTTGTAGTCTTCTTACAAGTACTTCTTGGGCATGGAGTTCTTCTTCCTCTTGTACAGGACGTAGCCGACGGCGAGAACGATCTGGGATCCGACGATGACGAGGATGAGCTTGCCGTGGCCGGGGGTGGCGCTAACGATGTTGGATGAGATGCTGGCGTGGTGGTCGCTCAGGTAGCCCTTGAGCGAGTGCTCCGTGTTCTTCATCTGGAGGTTCAGGTCGGTACGCATGGCGCGGATCTCGCGCTCGAGGCCGTTGATGCGGCCCTCGAGGTCGTTGACCTTCTCGAGGCGGCGCAGCTCCTGGCGGACCGAGTCGAGGATCTGCGAGGTCTCGGCGTGTCGGTTCTCGGCATGCTGGCCGTACTGGTTCACGGAGGCGAAGATGGTGCCGAGCTGGTGGTTCACCGACTGCAGGCGGTTGTGCAGGTCGGCGAACTGCGCCTTGGAGGAGGTGATAGTGTCGGCGTTGGAATCGGGGATGGCGTTGAGGTCGACGGGCTGGTTATTGCTGCGCGGGTTGTTGGGCTGGCCCTGGTTGGACTTCTGCTCGTGCGCCTGCTGCTGCTGCTGCTGCTGCTGTTGTTGTTGCTGCTGGCCCTGGTTGTGCTGCTGGTTCGAGTTATCGGCGTGGAGGGAATCGGACATGACGACCATCTTGAAGATCTCAAACGAGTCCGGGTTGTCGGCGCTGGCGGCAGTGATACCGAAGGAGTAGCCGGGAGGGATCTTGACCTTGTCGGTCTCGAAGCACAGGCGGCCGTCGATCTCGACCTTGAAGACGCTCGCGGTCTGGCGCAGCTTGATCTGGCTGGGGCGGCCGAGGTTTCGGTAGTGGTACTGGCAGTGGCCGAAGGCAAGGCCGCTGATGTCGCTCTGGGCCTTGTAGTCGGTCGAGCGGTCGTTCAGGAAGCCGCGCACCATGCCGCCAGTGCCGCCGTGGCCGTCGATGACCAGGACGAGACCGTCGAAGCGGCCGGCAGTGTAGGCCGAGCTCATGCCAACATCGTTGGAGCCGCCACTGGTGAGCCAGATGTTGAGGTTTCCGCCCGCGCGCTCGGGGCCGTTGGCGCGGAAGTCGATGTCGGCGATCCAGGTGTTGTGCATGACCTGCTGGGTGCTCCAGATGGAGCCCCGCTGGTTCCCGGGGGCGACGGGGGTGAGGATGATCTTGTTGGAGAGAACCTCGGGTTGGTTCGGCTGTCCCTGGAGGACGAAGTTGGGAACGTGGCCGTCATTGTTGGGCGATATGCTGTTCGACGATGGCGGTTAGCTGCAGCTCTCGATGGTGTGCGCATCGTGTCGTGCGGGCCGCGACAAGGGAGCTTCTCACCTGCCAGTGTAGCCGAAACTGAGCTCGTTGATGAGGTACTGAGCTTGTGTCAAGCCCGCGCCGAGCAGGAAGGCGAGCGTCGCGCCCAGGGGAGCTTGCGACACACGCATCGTGGTTGTTGAAGGTAGGTAACACGCGCAAGCTAGCTCTTGGTGGAGGATTGGTCGTAGGAGAACAGGCCAGGTCGAAGGGAGAGTTGGGGTATCAAGATGCTAGAACGAAGCCGGCCGTACGCCCACAGGGTCGATCAATTGCTTATTAAAACACAGAAGCAAGGTCCGGCAATGCGGGCAGAACTGAATAAAGAAAATGCAAAGAGCAAAATACGCAAGGTCCAAAAATCGTGGAAAACTAAAGATGGTTGGAAATCCGCCAAGTCGAGACTCTGCTCCAAGCAGGGGTCGTTGTTGGTGGCAGCGGTGGTGGTGCGGTGTGTCTGTGGGTTGAGGACAGTTGGCACAAAAAAGCGCCCAAGACTCGCTGCGCTGCGTGAAGCTCCAAGCGGGCGGGATGGGGTACACTGCCGTTTCTGGAAGGGGAGGGGGTCTATCCGTAACGGCATTCGCTTCCGAAGGGGAAGAGAGAAGCCAGGCGGCAAATCAAACAGCAATACAACTTTTAGAATACGGATCGAACCGGGCCACACAGACTGTCTTCCCCTTCTCTCATCGCATCCGAGGTTTGTCTAGAAATCTCCAGTCGTCTCTACACTAGATACTTTCTGAGGCGAACGTGGGGTCTCGTGATGATGGGTTCCGTCAAGGGGAGCTTGCTGGAGACTCCCGCGGGACCTTCACGAAATAAAAGGGATCCCGGTCCACACCGGCTTTGATGGGCATGGCGTCTGGAATACTAGCAGGTCTGCTGAGGAATGGGAATGAGAAGCGACAGGCACGTCTCGAATCTGGAAATGGTCCCTGATGGATTTAGTGGACGCGGTTCCTTGCATCGAGAATCGTGGCGGGGAGCTCCAAGCTGTGGCTCGACCGGAAGAGATGGAGCTGGCGCCACAGGAACATTTTCGAAGGGTCCATAGAACAACATCAGCCCAGATGCTTAGGTAATAGCAGTACGTACTGTAGATCAATTGTCGCTGGCCGGTGCTGGTTTCACCGTCATTCTGCACAGACCCCAAGACAATCCCTGTCGCATCTTGGAGCAGGACCCCTGACAAAAGAGAAAGAGGTGGCCTGTGTATCCGTACTAGTGCCTGATTTTCCTCCTGCACCTCCTCTCGTCTCCAGCGTCATATCCTGAAGCTCTCACGGCACCGCCCAGTTCAATGCGGACACTCTTTTGAGCACCCTTTGAGCGCGCGACAATGGCCGAGTCATACCCGACCCTGACCCAATGTGCGCTTGTCGCTGGCGCATTCAAGGTCCTCCTTTTCCCGGCCTAGTAAGTGTGGACCACCGCGGCGCGCGTCCCGACCCGACACCTCCAGCCGGCCTACCGCCACTAACCTACCGAAGCAAATCCACCGACTTCGAAGTCCACCGAAACTGGCTCGCCATCACGAACAGCCTCCCTGTTTCCGAATGGTACTACGAGAAAACGTCGGAATGGACCCTCGACTACCCGCCCTTCTTTGCCTACTTCGAGTGGGCCATGTCGCAGGTCGCGAAGCTGGTCGATCCGCTCATGCTCAAGGTCTACAACCTGGAATACGACAGCTGGCAGACGGTGTACTTTCAAAGATGGACCGTCATAATTTCTGAGCTGGTTCTGGTATATGCGCTCCAGCGGTAAGTGGGAATGCCTGGTCTGACGAGGCGCGCGGAGAGTCTTACAAGCTGTCAGATACGTCGACACGGCGACGGGCGCAACGAGACGAGCAGCCCAGGCCGCCGCCATTTCGATTATGCTTTCGCCCGGTCTCCTCATCATCGACCACATCCACTTCCAGTATAACGGGGCCATGTATGGTCTGCTCATCCTGTCCCTCGTGCTCGCAAGATCCAAGTCAGGCTTGCTGGGTAGTGGATTGGTGTTTGCGGCCCTGCTCTGCATGAAGCACATCTACCTGTACCTCGCGCCGGCCTACTTCGTGTTCTTGCTCCGCGCATACTGTCTGTCGCCCAAGTCCATTTTCAGGATCCAGTTCTTCAACTGCGTCAAGCTAGGCGGAGGCATCGCCGCGATATTTGCGGCCGCTTTTGGGCCGTTCGCCGCGTTGAACCAGATTCCGCAGATGCTTAGTCGTCTGTTCCCGTTCTCGCGCGGTCTGTGCCATGCCTATTGGGCTCCCAACATCTGGGCGCTGTACTCGTTTGCGGACCGGGTTCTCATTTACGGTAAGTGACCAATTCGCAATCCCTCTGACTGCTTGGTTTTGTACTGACCCGCTGCTAGTGGCGCCTAGACTCAACCTTCCAGTCAAGGCCGAGGCGATCAACAGCGTCACGAGAGGACTGGTAGGAGACACGGCTTTCGCGGTACTGCCAGAGATCAGCCCGCGCACCTGCTTCGGTCTGACGCTGTTCTTCCAAGCTTTGCCTCTGGTCAAGCTGTTCTTCCAGGCCCCGCCGACCTGGGATACCTTCATCGGAGCGGTGACCCTGTGCGGCTACGCTTCGTTCCTCTTCGGATGGCATGTCCACGAAAAGGCGATCCTGCTGGTCATCATCCCGTTCAGCCTCATCGCGCTCAAGGATCGCCGCTATTTAAGCGCTTTCCGGCCATTGGCCGTTGCTGGACACGTGTCGCTCTTCCCTCTCATTTTCACGCCCGCCGAATTTCCGATCAAGACGGTATACACCATCTTCTGGCTGGTACTCATCCTCTTGACATTTGATCGGCTAGCGCCGGCCTCCAGCAAGGCCAGGTTCTTCTTGCTCGACAGATTCAGCACGCTGTACATCGCAATCAGCATCCCTTTGATTCTGTACTGCTCGCTGCTTCATCAGATCGTGTTTGGGCAGCAGTTGGAGTTTCTGCCACTGATGTTCACCAGCTCTTATTGTGCGGTGGGCGTCGTCGGCAGCTGGATCGGGTTCCTCATTGTGTACTTTGCATCATGATATGAGGAACACAAAAGGAGGCACATTAAGCACTAAGATAGACTAGTTGCAACCAAGCAGTATGCACGTAGCAGATGCGAAAGTCCAGACAAAAAAAGCTCTGTATTGAGGCGATACCCGTGTGTCCCAGCTATGACGACCAGTTGGCGGAAGTCTAAAAGTCGCTTCGTCCCGTGGGGGCCTGGTCAGAAGCCAGCCAATTAAAACGCGGGAACGCACGTGTCTGGAGGCTGACAGCATCAGCCAAACTCCACTAGGTCCCAGTTGAGAAACAACATTTTGGAGCTAACGGCTGAGCAAGGGGACCGGGGGTCGTGGGCCCCTTTGGACACAACCCATTGTCTGCCAGCAGCAGCTTGACGAGCCAAACAAACACTCCAAGAGCGCAGTTTGGGCCATGCAGAAACACATTTCGCGTCAATGGGTGCCATAAAATGCAATCGTGACAAAATCACTTACACGGAGCCCGGAGGCTCGGGGCCGTCGTGTCGGAGGCTTCCGGAGTTGATATCGCGACCTTCCTTGTTTGGATCTGGTCGGAGCCGCGCAAAACAAGGTTAGATCTAAATCAGACATGCCGAATTAATTGTAGAAACAGTTTGAAGCGGTTTTTTAGGTGTTGTGGCGGTGAAACTATGCTCCTCCGGTCGCGGGCCCGAGGAGGCGATTGACGAAAAATAGCCTACCCATCCGCGCCGGACGGTGCAGCAGACGTATTCGCGAACAAATCAACCAAACTGGCGTCTTTCCAGCTGGTTGAGTGCTCATTCGATTGCCCCGGCCGCGGCGAGCTCAACGAGTACAAAGTCGCTGGTGGTCGACGCGGGTGTGGAATTCCCGAGGTGGACGGAGTCGTGGCGGGTGGAGGAGGGTGAGGAGGCCTGGTGCAGCGCTCTGGGAGATGGGATGCGGAGGCACCGTGGGCCGAACGGGCCAAGCGGGCGTGGGCCAGGGCCGCTTTTACTGGCGCCCTTCTTCTTTTTCCCTTTTCCCTTTCCCTCCCCAAGCTCACCACTTCCTTTCCACCTTTTGTTTTTTTCCCCTCGAAACTTCACCCCCCGAGTTACCCGTTGCGCGTTTCCCCCACCCGCCATCGCAACCACGACCATCAGAATCGCCATTTACACCTGTATCCAAGGGTCCGACACGTCTTCTTCGAGCCGCACCGCGTCTGCGACACCGCGTGTAAGTGTGCCGGCCAACCTCCCGTGCACCGATTCCACAACCGCGCCTCCGCTTCCTCCGGCCGCGATTCACAACAACCCGCCACAACCAGCACAACGCGTTCCTATCGACCGGCAAATGTTCCCCGGAGCTCTCTAGCACCACTTACACCAGTTGAGGAGAAGGACGACCTGATCCCAGCCCGCTGCGCAATCGCACTCGAGTTGCTGGACCATGCCATTGTAGCCTACCGCCGCCATGGTACGGGCTCTTTTCGCGCGCCGCGTGGATTCCTGCAGTACTGACCTGCAGCCCAGGTTCTTTTCAAACGCAAGCCGGTGCAGTTCCTGCCGCCGAAGGACGTCAAAGACGAGAATGCAGAGGTTCGAGCGTGCGGTTCTACTGACGATGCAACGAGTACTGATGCAAGCCCTCAGGTCTGGCATATCTCGCAGACTGGAGAGGTCTTTGTTCAATATGAAGATTATCTTAATAGGTGAGCTGTCCTCCGTTTTTCGCGCGTCCATCCGAGTCTTTCAGCTAACTCGGTGTAGAATGGATTTCTACAAACAGGTACGTCCCTCGTAGGTGGGGCTATGGGCCAAGACTTGCTCACACCGCACAGCGACGATTCATTTGCCAGATCACTGGGCACTCCGGCTTGACATTCTTCGAAGCTCTCAAGAGCGAGGTCGGTGCGATTCCCGTCCCTCGCTCGCAAACCTACTGACATCGTGCTAGCTCGCCGGCGCCGAAGAGGTCGAACAGGCCTTCCCTGAAGCCCTCAAGGGCCCGGTCCTGAGACGCGTCCAATTCCAAACAGTTTCGCGAATCGATACGCTCGTTGATATAGTTTTTGAAGAGTTTAGGGCAGACTACTATCCTGGCGAAGCCGTTACGGTCAGCACAGCAGATGGAGAGAGGTTGCAGGGCGCTGTCCGGGAAAAGACGCGATTTGGCGGCAAGGTGCTGCCCGACGGTACCCTGACGCCCCCATACACCCGATACACGGTCAGCCTCGACGAACGCCCCGGCGCCGAAGCCGTAGTGGACGACGACCACATCTTTCGCGATCGTAAGATCTTCACAAAGTCGGTTCTGAGGTCATTCATCAAGAAGACGGTGACGCGTGAGGCTTGGAACGGCGCGCCATGGCTGGTCAAGCACGATTATGCGGCGCAGTACCACATCGACACTCGCGTCCCGGCCCATCTCCGATACGACACGAAGTTGATGGAGCGGAAGCAGCTGCAAGCACAGAAACGGGCGAACCAGCCGCAGAATCAAGATGGCACCGGAGCAAACGGCGTCGATGGTGCCATGCAGAATGGACCTGCCAGGTTGCCGGAACTGAAGCCTGCGCCAAAGAATCAGAAGGGAAAGATGCAGCACCAGTCTCCAGACTTCTCTCAAGGACCAAAGGGCTCCCCTGGCATGCTTGCGGGCAACGACTCAGGCATCTTTCACGCGCCGCCCCACAAGAATCCATTTCAACTGCCGCTCAATTTCAGAAACCAACCGCTACCGCACTCCATGTCTGCTCCGGAACCCCCGCCGCCCCCACCTCCACCGAAGTATCCCATCGAGGACTTGCAAGTGCCGTTGAGAGAGGGCGTCGTCCGGCCACCACTGGCATTCCTCTGCAAGGACCCCCCAACCGCCTCCGATGTTGCTGTTAATGGCACTGCTAGCACGCGGGACAAGCTGTCGATGAAGTCCGTCGGCTCATTTTTGGAAACCTGGGATACGCTCAACGTCTATTGCGAGATCTTTAAGCTCGATTCATTCACCTTCGACGACTTTGTTGAGGCGATGTGTGTGGCATCTGAGGAAACCAAGGTCCAACTATTTGACGAGATCCACTGTGCGGTATTGAAACAACTCGTCAACGCCGAGGCCGATGGCGGAAAGGTGAACGTGCAGTTGCCTGAGCTGGACGATGAAGAGGACGATTCTGAAGAAGAGGAGGAAGAGGAGGTCAAGGAGCCGACCCCCGAGACAGACCGCCCCCCAGCAAGGGCGACGAGAAGTAGCCTCGCGAAGGCCGAAGCAGAGAGGCTGGCTGCCGAGGCCCGCGCCGCCGAGAAGGAGAGCCAGAATGTGGAACCTGAGATCAAGTATCGGGCAGAGGAGTTGCTGGAGGGCTACGACTGGATCGAGGAGCTTCGCAAGCGCAACTTCCAAAACGGCGGTTGGGAGAGGATTATGGTCGGTCTACTGCACCAGTTGTCCAAGAACGAGAGATACGAGGAGGCATGCGAGGAGCTTCTGGCACAACTTGTCCCTCCTGAAGTGGAGCCGACGCAGGACACGGTCCGAGAACAATATGCCAATCTCGACGTTAACTACCGGGTTCAGGCCTTGCAAACTGTTTGCTTGCTCACCACGCAGACCAAAGCCATGCGCACCTACATGGAGGAGTGCAGCGAGCAAATGACTGCCTTCCGCAAGGAGAAGATCGAATGGCAGCGAGAGAGGAAGCAAGCGTGAGTATCCATGGACGATGAAGTTCGCACCAATTTGCTAACGCTGCACAGGATGGAGGAACTGCGTGCACTAAACGATCAACGAAAGATCCTTCTGCCCGAGAACATGCCTCCGTCACCGCCTCCTGAACAGGCAAAGCCCGATGAAGACGTCAAGATGACCGACGCCGATGAGTCAGTGGCGGACGCCGAGGATGAGATTCCCGACTCAGATGAGGAAGGCGGTCCCCGCAGGACCATGAGGCGCGCCAACGACCGTGCCGCAGAGAGGCAGCGGAAGCGCAAGGAGGAGAAGGAGCGCAAAGAGAAGGCTGCCGAGGCTGCCAAGGTGCCGAAGCAGTCAAAGCAATTCTTGAAGGTTCTGAAGGACATCCAAAAGAAGGAAGCCGTCGTCAAGAAGTGCGAGGACGAGATTGCCGTAATAGATAACGACCTTCGCGAGGCAGACTGCGGTCGGACGAGGGTTCTCGGCAAGGACCGCTTCTGGAATCGGTACTACTGGTTCGAGCGCAACGGAATGCCGTACGGAGGGCTGCCAGATAGCTCCACTGCCGCGGCCGGATACGCCAACGGCTGCATCTGGGTGCAGGGTCCCGACGACCTCGAGCGCGAGGGCTACATCGACGCGGATGACGAGTACCAGGCCGAGTACAGGAGCAAGTTCGACATGACGGTTCCGGAGCGCAAGAAACTGGAAGAAGGCACGACCAGCATTTTCAACGCGTACCAGTGGGGCTACTACAGCGAGCCGGAGCAGCTGGACGAGCTGGTCAAGTGGCTCGACCCGCGCGGGTTCAACGAACTCCGATTGAGGAAGGAAATCGTGGCCTTCAAGGACAAGATCGTCCAGAACATGGAGAACCGCAAAAAGTATCTCGCCAGCGCAGAGCCCGAGGAGAAGGAGGAGAAAGAAGAGAAGAAGGAAAAGAAGGAAAAGAAGGAGAACCGCAGGGACTCGAAACGGATGAGCACACGAGGCCGCAACCACCAGCCGACGCCCGAGCCGACGAACTACCGCTGTCTTGCATGGGAGAACACCACAGCGGTGGAGGAGCTGGGCCATCTCCACTCGGAGCCACCACCGCCTCCCCGGCCTAAGAAGCAGACCGCCAAGAAGAGACAGGCGGCCGAACCGTCTCCCGAGCCAGCACCGGCGCCGAAGACCAGGCGGCGCAAGTAATTAACGAATAACAGCCCCCGGCAACCACAGTCAAGCGCTACTGCACGACCTTGCGACGCGGCACTTATTGTAATCATTAGACGTTTGGTCCATGAGGATACGCAAAAAAGCCAGAGCGCTCCGCATGGGGTGCCCGGCCACGATCAACAGGCTGGGTTTGAATTTTGAGCTTCACGACACTGTGTTGGACGAGCTTGGCAGAGGAGATGCAAGAAAAGAGACAAGGTGTTCTGGCAAACGGGGGTTGAAAAAAAGAGAAAATTCACGATGGCGAAGAAAAAAAGTCAGATTTATTGCAGCATTTGGCTGGCGGGCGACGTAACCTTTTTGATAAGCATTGGGCTGGCTCGGGAGGCGTGTGTGTGGTCTTTGCATTAGCTTTTCGGTGTATGGGCTATAGACTCTCCAAAAAATTTACGATTATTGTTCCGAACGCCATCTTCCTTTGCTGTTGTGATTGTTTTCGCGGCACTGTTGGGAGTCTGGGTGAGCTTGTCGTGGATAGGTATGATGGTGGGGAGGGGCGAGAGGGGGGTTTGTGCCTGCCGGCATGACCTCGTCGGGCGACTTGAAGCGAAAGTCGCCTGCTGTTCATCGGCGCTGCAGTCGTGGTGGATGAAATTGCTTTACGTCTTAGGATATCTCATCGAGGCAGTGTCAACCCAATGTGGGCAGTGGGAAACAGAAGGTCATCAAGTTAGATCTTACGTCTGCTAAGCGTGAGGTTGATATTCCCATTCCCTTCTTTGTGTCACGGCGGAATCACTAGGTACATACCTCGTACGCTCGTGTAGGATGGCCACATCAAGTACTGGCAACTTTGATGTGTTGATTCTGCTAGCTGTATGACTCAATTGGGCTGGCGTAGCTGGCCGTAGCTTTTCCTCCTCCGTTACGGCCCAACTTCTGATCTCACTCGAAGCCCAGGGCATACCCGGGGTACGAGACGCCGACTCCGTGGGAGACCGTTGAGCTTTCTGAGGTCTGCTCTAAAATGGGCTCAACAGCCGCGTCCAGTGCCGCAAAAAGACGAGTGCTAGGTTGGGCAGGCCTCAGTTGCACCTTCTCTACATGGCCTTTGCCACGGAGGTGGCATGAGTCCCGTCAGTGAGATCTCGTCCCGGAGGCAGCGGCCCTACGTGTCGACCTGCGCAGCGGAGGCCCTTCATGAACGTGTTGATCACTTACATGACTGATGGCAAGCGTTGGATCTGGGGGCTAAAGATGGATTTGATTCTACACCGGGGTGAGACCTCACTCAGCCACTGCCGTGTTGTTCGTGATCCTTGAATTGAAGAGCTCGTGTGCTTGCAACTATTCGAGCACCTCGAGCGGACAAAAGCGACCGGGAAGATAAGACAGGTGACCATGATGGTGTCACAGGCTCCGTTCGGCGGAACTGGCCAAGGTGTTGGATTGTGGGACAGACCTTTGGCTGCTTGATAGGAGAGCTACGACGATGGGGGGTGTTCAGACGAGGTCACAATCACGAGCGGATGAGGAAACAGTTCGCTTTTAGATGGTTTATTCGCCCAAAAAAAAAGAAACACCCAAACTAAAACACCATTGATACAATTTCCTCCAAAAAACTCCCAAAACATAAAAAAAGTCACGCTGTTCGAGCAGTCGATGTCCAAAAAAAAAGTGGGAGAAAAATCCCTCCTTGAAAAAACACTCCCTTCTCCTGATATCATCGCCTGTCACTTTTTGTCGTTGTTCGCCGTCGTCCCTCGTCCTGCGAGTATTCGTTGTTGTTTTCTTCACTTACTCGCTGTCTCTGGAGGAGGTGTCGGCGCTGGTGGTGCTGCCGCTTGACGAGGTGCTGGCCCCCGACTCGCCCTCGCTGGAGCTGGAGGTTGACGAGCCGGGGCTGGCCGGCCTCGAGCTGCCGCAGCTTGATGTGCTCGAGGTGCAAGAGCTTGACGTGTCCGAGGCGCCGGAGCTAGATGTTCTCGAGGCGCCGGGCGAAGGGGACTTCCGAAGCGTTGGTTGGCGTTTCGTGGTCCGGCGGAGGAGGTCCCGGAGGAGCCACCGGGAGTCGATCTCGTACTCGCCGGCCTCGGCGGGGTGGTCGAGGGGAAAGAGAGAGACCTTGCGGGCGTGCTTGGCCCAGCTGTCGGCGTTGTCGTTGCCCTCGATGTCGACGTGGCCGGGCGACCAGGTGATGGAGACGCGGATGCCGCGGGCCCAGAGCTCCTTGGAAGCATCCACGGTCCGACGGACCAGCGGGTCTTTGTCGTAGTTCTGCTCGGACGCCATCAGTTTTCTGATGGCGTCCTTGCAGTCGGTGTGGAGCTGCACGCCGGTGGTCGTCGGCTGGAGGTAGGAGAGGATGAGCCCCGTCTCAAGGCCGAGTGCCAAGGCGTGAAGCTCGGCTTCCTGGAAGTCCTTGGATCCGTGGAGCTGGAAAACCCGCTGGAACCACTTCTGGCAAAACGTACCGTCATAGTCCGAGGGTGCCCATGCCTTGTAGATGATGGCACAGCCCGCGGGTTGGCGCGCTGTCGACGGCCCTTCGATGTTGGGAAAGGATGCATCCGTGAAAATCCGGATGTTGCTGGCGTTCGGAGGGCGGTACGAAGCCCCGTGACACCACGGCTCCGCTATCGACCTCTCGTAGATGGCGATGTCGCCGTGAAGGCGGTTGGGCGGACACTGGGCCACCGGGGTTGAGATGACCCGGGTTACTCGGCCCACCTCCTCGTTGCTGAACCTGGTCACTCTGCTCAGAGGTGACGAGGACTGCAAGACAGGCGCTGTCTCCCTGTCGAGGTAATGGAATTCCGGCTGAGCCGGGGTTGAGAAAAGGGGTGTTGGCTGGTGATACGCCATTTCGGTTGTCCCGGTCTGTTGCTCGAACGACATGCTTGAAGCGAAGAGGGATTAGGTAGACGGCGTCGACAGAGACGTCGTCGTGTAGGTGGTTTGTTTGTTTGGTGCTTCAAGCAAAAAGAAGTAAGGGTGTCGGTTCTTCGAGCAGAGAGGAGTTGGAACAACTGAAGGCGCTGATAGTGGTGTTTGGTGATGGATAGAGAGAAGAGAGGAATCCAATGGAGGGACAGGGCATTTGGTGTTTTTATACGTTTCAAAAGAGACAGGAAGAGAAATAAACAGGAATAATTGAGTTCATGCAGCCGGGGGCAACCTTTGCAGCCGGAAGGGCAACATTTCTGTCCTGGGGGCAAGGAAATTCTGCACGTGGACCAGCCTCATGTCCTGAGCAGACTTTCTGTCGTGGCTCAACTGGCTGAAAAACCTATCTATGAGTATTTGAGAGTCTAAACCAGGTGGCCATACGAATTGGATACCATTGGCGAAAGGGGTTGCTGAGAGATGTCCCGGTCCCGGTGGCGGCTGGATGTGGTCGGATGCGATGTCAATGGCTCCGGGCCTCTGGACATCTGAGAAACAACATCTGCTGGAAGACGACAATCACACGGGTTACCTGGAATGACACTGAGGCTCTGAGAACGAGATTAGTTCACTGATTGTCCAGGTCCTAAAACAGTACGCTGCTTGCATTGGTTGTGCTTGATCTGCCGTGTCTCCCAGATGATGGATACATTGTACCGAGGCGTGAATAGCCTCGTCCCGTCCTTATTTACGTCAGAATATCGTGATATATCTCCTTGATTACGAAGGGATCTTGTGTTATAAACATTGTCAACGAGGAACTTCCGGAAGTCATATTTCTCAGGTATAGGCGGGTAGATTCTAGGCCATTGGTCACTGAAATCTACTTCTCAAGCGTGTTTCTCTATTGTACCCGAGGCGCAAAATTTCAACAAAGTCAGATCATGTAAAAATTTTCCTTTCGCGCAGCTCAATACTCCCGAAGTCCCGCTGTAGTTTGGAGGGGGGGTCCGGGACTCGTTTTCTCTCAGTCGCAAGGGTTGAAGTGTAGTCAAAACTTCGTTGCCTGTAAGTCGACTCGGGTTCCTAAAAGGGCAGAAAATGGGGACGGGACCGTTGCAAGGTTGCAGGGGTCCTGTACGTACTTTGGTGTCCCGGTCTGTGGCTTAATCAGGGGCTGGAGGGTGATTGCTGTGTGGCAGTGGCGGGGATTCCATGTGGCTCCCAGGGGTTCTGGGCTGAACTTTAGATCTCCACTTGTTCCCCTGGTGCTCTCAGAAAACAACACTTTGAGAGAGCGAATCTGCCCAGCCGTTCGACCAAGATCTGAATTAGTTTTTGGTCTGGCGTTTGAGGAGGTGCAAATTTCAAATCAGCACAACCTGGGCCCCATTTTTCTCTTTTGACAAACATGTCGGATGGGCTGCACCTTTCCCCTCAAGCCTGCTCCCTGGATGAAGCCGCGCTCCCCCTCCGGTTCGTCTCCCCGGCCCGCGAGGAGCCCAAAAAGAAGAAGGCGCACAGGAAGAGCAGAGGCGGTTGCAGGGCCTGCAAGAAGAGAAGAGTAAAGGTACGTCAAATTTCCATTTCTTTTTCTCACATCACGCGCGCCACAAGAGACTTTTTTCTTTCTGAATGCTCAAGCCTCCCGGCTCCAAGTGCGATGAGAAACACCCTTGCGGAAACTGCCTGCGGCGTAACGAGGCATGCCAGCCGTCGCAGCAGTCCACATCCCCCGAGATGGAGGCATCGACACCGCCCGCACCACTCCACAGGCCGCCTCTCGATCCTTGCGGCCCCGTCAACCTGCTTCACATGGAGCTCTTCCACCACTTCCAGCATGTGACGGCGCCGACGCTCTGCTTTGCTGAGGCCTGGGCTTCAGCGGTGCCGCTCGCGTTCAAGGTATGATCAGTCCACGCATCAAGATAGACAGTAAATTTTCTCGCTATCAAGCAGAATAACGTGATCCTCAGGAAGAGTATCTCGTGACAGCGATGCTGGCCGTTTCAGCCCGGCACATCAGCGTCCTCCGCCCGCAGGAACACGTCTACGCCCGGGCCGCAATGGACCTCCTATCCCGGAGCTGCGCTGCCTTCATAGAGGTTCTGAAGAAGCCGGAAGACAGCGGGGATAAGTGCGATCCGCTGTTCTTCACGGCGATGCTGATCCATCACCTCACCTGGTGCAACCTAACCCTCCTCGAGGACCAAGCCGCGCCTGGAGCAACCGGCAAACCCCTGGACCTGACGGGAGACCAGCTCTTCCTGCTCAGCTCCGGGCCAAGGACGTTCCTCTCCAGCACGAGGGCACGAGGATCCGAGAGCGTCTTCGCCGACTTGTCGTCCACGTCCCAGTGCGGTGCTCTCGAGGCCATCGTCGAGGCCCAGGGGTGGGACTGCAACGCCATCGTAGACTGCTTCATGGACCGCTACGACGAGATAACGGCCAAGGAGGAGAAGAACCACCCGTCAGACGATGGACGTCGCTCCTCCTACCAGGCAATCGTCAGTCGCCTCTCCGTTCCAATCGCCCTCCTCCAGCACAAGCTGTCCAACCCGACCCCACCTCGAGCAGCCGACATCGAGCGCTTCATCTTCTCCTTCCCGCTGTTCTTCTTCGGGCCCATCCTGGACATGACCGCGAGCGGCGACTCCAGGGCCCTGCTGGTCTTGTACCACTTCTATCGGACCTCGAGGCTGCTGCTGGGGCATCGGCTGTGGTGGGCCTCTGAGAGGCTCGAAACCTTGGAGGCCTTGATCAAACGAGAGCTTGAAAGGAGAGACGTAGCAATCTCGGTCAAGGTTGTGGAGCCGTAAGGCGCCATGAAACGTCATACTTTTAGGGGTCCTTCGTTGCCATGGGAGATTTTTCGTACCTGAAACTTTTGCACATTAGGATTCTTGGTATCAACGTTGCGAGGCACGTGTGGCGCCGAAATATTCCGAAGCCATAACTATGATTATACGTCTGTAAATTTATCGGGTATCACTTGAGCCATATAGGCAATACAAATCAAACTCCCATCGCTTGTCAGCTCTGATAGCCTGCAAGTCCATTTCAAAAGACCCAATCCCGGGAATTTTCACTGCGGCCTATTCCTCCTCCAGAATGCCCTCGTGATGACACCCGGAGCTCCCAAGCTCAATTGGTACGGTAAATGTGGACTTTGATCTTCGCCTGCTGGCAAGTACGGCGGGGGCGGCGATGCGCTTCGCACGGACGATGCCACAGAGGACACGGACGGAGACCCTAGCCCGCCACCTTGCAGGTACGAACTCAACTCACTCGTTGTCATGCCTGTAGTGCTGTCCTGCGAAGGCAGTTGTGCTTGTGGCTGCTCTGCGGGTAGATCCAGGGACGAAGAAACCGTGCTGGCTGGCGAGGTGGGTCTAATGATATCGTACTGATGCGTCGGACCAAAGATTCCTCGGGAAGTGTTGCTGGACGACGGCATAGCAGCCAGTTCGAGATCCTCGTCAGGTGGAAAGCCAGTTCCTGGGACAGTGCCAATCAATCCATCGAGGTTTCCAAGCCTAGACAACTCGTCCTTCGTGACATGGCCCAGCGGAGGCAGGTCCACTGAGCTGTTCAGCAGCGCGCCGATCCTCAGCATCGCAAAGGCATCGAGAGTGTTGGTCCACGTTGGTGAGCTGTAGATGTAGCAAGCAAGCAGGACGAGGAGCATAGCTTGAATGCTGATGAGTGTGCTGAGGGCACCCATTGCGCCAAGACTGTGCTGCGGCGCAACAAAGTCGGTGCCGGTGAGGTTGAAGATCGTCCTCGCTGCGTCGTTCGAAGCGGCATCCATCAAGACAGCGGCGTTGGACAGATACATGCCGACTCCGAGAGTGCTCTGGGCGACAGTCCGATGACGCAGGCCCTGGGCTACCCTGAAGACTGTATGTGGAAGCTTCTTCAAAGAGCACGCCTTGTAGATCGACGGGTACCAAGCGTCAACCTCCTCGTTGTGAAAGTTGTAGGGAAGCTGCCAGGCGCCCAGTGGTGTGTCTATGCCACAAACGTTGCGTGTTGCCGCCTTCATGCTGTCGTCATCGGTGATAGTATCGGGGATTCGGCCACTTGGGAAGGTCTCGCTCAAAATCTCGAAAACGGCTTCTGGGAAAGAACCTCGCCCAAACAGAGCTTCGGCGGTCGTCCTCAGCGGACCTCGCGTTGATGTCCAACCGGCATACCGTTCGCTCGCCCCTACTGCATCCCAGCTACGAAAAAAAGTTAGCTCGGCTCTCTGCGAAACTCTGGCTCCAACATACTCCTTGGTGATGAGATTGCCCAACCAGTCGTAGTCATGGAAGTAAGCTTTCATCTCGTCATCAGTAGGCCATTCATTAACGATCTCGGAAGGAACCAGATCGGTGTGGAAATTGCCGAGCTCGAAGAAGGCGCGGGTGGTCTTGGCCACACACTTGATGGTAACGTTTTCGACTGGGTCTGAGAGAAACACGGCAGTTTGCGATGCCTCCGGGCTGATTTGCGCACTGATGAACAGCGTCTCCTCTATGTCTTGACGCCGACGTGGTGGCAGTGATGATCGCTTGACGGCATGGTCCGACGGGTTCTCGGGCATGCACGTTTTGACGGAAACGCCGAAGCCTTCGAGAGATGTAGAGTAGCTACAACTGCTAGGAAACTCCTCGCTGCTCACAGCTTGGCAGTCTGCAGTCGAATTGATCCGCATGGAATGCTGTCTTAGGGGGCCTGTCGTGGTTCCAGCAGGAATCGCTGACACCCAGAAATTTTCGTCATACTTCTGATCGTTCCCAGTCAAAAAACTGCGATGGTTGTCGAGTTCTCGCCATAGGTTGTCTTGAATGTCCGCCGATGTGATGTCAGCTAACTTTGCTCTCACGGCGTCGACGATGCGGGGGACATCGTCAACCTCCCTGAGTGAGGCCAGTTCGGGCTCGTTCCCGACAATCTGCGCGTGATATTGCGGCCCGTTGCAGGTGTGGTCCCATTTCGTCAAACGCCTGGAACTCTCACATGGGTATACCACACGACTGGACATGGGCATCAGGAGCGACTGGAGGGGAAATTGAAGCGCAGCTAGAACCCCGTTAGGCACGGTCGGATTGCGATGCTGTCGAAACCAGACTTACCAAGCAGCAGAAGTCCCGTGGCCAGCAAGAGGTAGGTTGACGTCTCGCCAGCGGTGAAGACGGCCGTCCACCTGACATCGGAAAGAGCGAGTAGCTGTCGGAGACTGAGCGATTGTTGGTGCGATCGACGCTGCGAGTAAACAACAGCGCCGTGGGCCAGCAAAGCCGAGACGCTTGGAACGGCAATGACAGCTGCCACGGTGCTCAGGAACGGCGCCACCATCATCCATCGGCGGTAGGCGTCGAAGTCATGCCGCGTCAGGATGCCCAAGGGGTCCGAGGTGGTTCGGCGATTGACAACGCAGATACAAATCCAAGGGAGGAGTAGGAGGAGGAGGTACACGATTAGTATGTAGACTGGGCGCCGAGAATGTCGCAGAGGATGCCGCGAAGCATCAACCGGCTTGACAGCCGTGTACCTCGGCGGCGGCCGTTCTGTAGAGGTTGGGTTTCTGTCCATGATGATCGGCCGATAGCTCCTGCAAATCGAGTTGGAGGAGGATGAGATGGACGGCGTCAGGAACAGAGCGGTGGAAGGGAAACAATGGTATTATGGGTGCCACATCGTGCTACTGGTTGTTTCACGGCGGTGTTTGGCGCCCTGTTAGTCTGCGACGAGGCGTTGCGCGGACGCCAAGAGCTGACGGCAGCTGACCGCAGGGCGAAGAAGGCAATCTCTCTGCGAGCCGAGAGGAGTGGTGTAGGAATGTAGAGACGGGGCGGAGCATTATTCCGAGGGAGAATGTGCCTCGAACTGTCTCGTCTTGATGCTTTAAACTGCGACCGAAGGGAGCCAAACGAGGCAATCCGGCGCCAAACAACGCGGTTGCCCACAGACGGACTGCAGTGATGTGAAAACGACCAGGCAACTCTCTGGCCCGAACGCTTTGCTTTCGGACCTTCCGAATCGAAATACTCTTATTGTTCCCCGTTTTCGGAGGGGTAGGAATCCAAGCCGTACGTCTCGTTGAGGGATACACGTGTGATGACGGCGTCGTTTTCCATGCGCACCCAGGTCTCAACTGACATTTCAGGCTCGTCGCCCTTGGAAAAGGACAGCTTGAGCATCCGAGCGCCGCGGTTCCAGGTGCCGTACCCGCCGTACCCGGTGTGCTTTGCAAAACAGAGAAACGGGGCCTCGGCGCCGAGCCCGTCCTCGTGTCCGGGCCAAGTGGAGCACCAAGAATCGCCGTGGTCGTGGCCGACGTAGACACTGTGGAGACCCTCCGCCTCTAGCAGGGCCTCGATGAACGGTGAGTCGTCTTCACCCTGGCCTTGTATGGCGACCGGCACATCGGCGTTCAGTCCTGGGAACTTGTTCGGGTCTAGGTTGGACTTCTGAGCCTCTAGGAAGACGTGAGGTGGGATGTGCACGAACGCGACGCTAGGGATGACACGGCCGTGCTTCTCTTTTAGTTGATCGTACGTCTTGGTAAACCACTCGGCGGTCTCAGGGGCGACCCAATTGGGAATATCGTCCATGTTGTCGGAGTCGGACTGGTAGGTGGTGCCGCCGCGGCTGTCGAAGAACCACAAAAGAGCGACGGGGTCTTTGGAGCTGCCCTCGAAGATTGGCAAGTAGTAGTTGGTGACACCCGGGAGCTTCTCGCCCATGGACGTGGTGTAGCAGAGATCATAGCCCTTTTCGGCATGGAAGAGCTGCTCGCGGTCCAGATTATGCTTGGAGTCATGGTTACCATAGATGGAGGCCCATCTCTGACCGGCTTCAATCATGGGCCTCACGATCTGATTGACGTACTCGGTCGAGTTCTCCTTGTGGGTGTCCTCGCCGGTGATGAGGTCGCCATTGAGGACGACAAGGTCGGGATGCTCACTATTCATGACACTCCGCATGACTCGGGTCGAGTTGATGTCTTGGTCAATGCCCCAGCCGAATTCCTGCTCCCCGAAGTGCAGGTCGGAGAAGATGCCAATGACGAAGTCCCGGTCAGAAGACATTTTGAGGACAGGCTTGCTCACAGAGGGCTCTTTCAGTGGCCACTTCCCGGGCGAGATCTTGGTGACCAGCAAGAACATGGAAGCGAAGGTGATGGCGTAGACAAAGATAAGCTGACACACCCTCTCCACCAGGCGGGCAGTGGACTGCGGTGGGCGCGGCCGGACGGCTTCCTCCAGCTTCGAGGACGGCATAGTGACTGATTGCGATATCGACGACTTTGTTGTCGATGATGTGTGGAAGGTGCGGGATCCGAGACGCGTCGACGGCGAGGGAATCGGGAATTACAGACAGGTGTCTTGATGAAGGGTATCGAAACCAGCGAATGTACATTAAAGGCGGAGACGCTCGGGATGCCTCGAAAGAAACTAGAAGGCGGAAGAAAAGAAAGAAGCACGAAATGATTGCACATCGACCGGGGAAACACTTCAATCTAGCGGGAAGATAAGTCGACAGGTGCGAGACCAGAAGAAATATGGGTTTTGCAAGAGACAACATTTCGAAGTCGACGTCGCAGTGGACAGAAAACCCCAGGTGATAGCTGGCAGGTAGGGAGAGCTGAAGCTGAGGCCTGTACAGCGGCTGGAGCTACCTAGGGTTTTCCAAGGGTCAAACACTCCAAAACAGAGCCAAAACAGGCCCACTGTGGCAGATGCCGTTTTGGGGGGGTACAAGGTCCACCGCCCACCGCCGACGGAGGCGGCCCAAGCTAACGGCGGCAAGACGAGACGAAGATAGCGGCGGGGGCGGATGGCACCGAGCGTGATGCATCAGTAGCAGTGGCTCCGATCGGCTGGTGCCAAGTGAGCATCTTCGTCTGTTCTTGCCGTTCTGTCGTCCAAAAGTCCCCTAATACGGAGTACAGAAGCGCTGGATTCTGAATTGCATCTGCAACAACGTTTCTTCACGGACATTGAGATGTCGATTCAGCCCGCAAATTGGACGCCCGCGATGTTTCTTCGGCTAATACCTTAATTGGTATAGGTCGCCCGAGGGGGTGGTGGTTCCTAGCTTCAAGGTTAACTTTGCCATTGACTGCTCGTCGAAGCGCGAATTCAATCCTGACTAGAATCCCATCGCCGTGCTTCCTCGCCAACCCACGCGGCCAATTACGAGTCTTTTTAATCACTACCCATGATATCCGACTCTCCTTGTAGGACAGACAGACAGATAGCTAGCCAACAGTCGCGATGCCGCCCTGGATTGCGTCACCTTCGCACAAGACGCACGCGTCTGTCCCACTGCCCCTGCAGCGAAGCTCCTGGTTCACGACGAAAGCTGGAGTGGGGCATAAGTAGCTTTTGGCGACCGAGTCATCCCCTGATAACGGTGCTGACACAAAAGAGTTGCTGCACTAACACAATCTAGCTCTTATCGTCCAGAGTGACTTTTGCTGCTTCCCCGCCCTGCACCCAAGCTTTGCTGAAGCTCCAGCAGCACACGATTGACCTTCCCAACCTGTCCAAGCCGGCCGTCAATACGGACGCGAAAATGCTGCAATTCGGGCCTATGATTCCTCAGCAGCCTGTCGTAGGAGAGCTACCCCGGACGCTTATCTGATTTTCGGGGACCTTTTGTTTATCCCACCACCAGGCCGATTACAGAGCTAGAGTTCTGTTCCTCAATTGATAAAGTGATGCCATGTCCTCTGCATCTCGTTTGCACTGATACACCCTCCAAGCGCTGCTCTAGTGGCTCTTTGTTGGACTCTGAGCATCGTCCCGCGATGGCGCCGTCCCAACCAGCGATGCCCTCGAAGGAGGCCGATCTCTTCCAGACTCCGCCTCCGTACGAAGTGGCGGCATACCCTCGTGTGCGGACCCGTCGCACCCTCGCCCGACGCCTCGTCTCCGTCCGTGCTCTCCTTGCCATCTTCCTCGCTGGCGTCGTTACCTGGCTGTGCTTCCTCCTCCAGCGCGAGACGAAGCTCGACCACGTCGCCGAGCATGCCTCCTCTTCCGCCCGTCTGAACCGTTTCGAAGAGGCGATTCAGCACTGCGCTTCTCTCAAGACCTTCCCGCAAACTCCCAAGCCCGAGTCGCGCACGACGAACCCGCGATGGAATGCCGCCCGCGGCCAGGGGAAGCCCGTTGTGCTTCGCAACGCTACCTTCTTCGACGGAGAGAAGATCGCGTCGGAGCCCATGGACATCAAGTTCGAAAAGGGCCTGTTCACCCAGGTTGCCACCACTGCTTCCAAGTCAATCAGCTCCGAGGGAGCCGAAGAGCATGGCTTGCACGGTCGCTTCGTCACCCCTGGCCTGGTTGATATGCATTCGCACCACTCCATCAGCCTCTGGCCGACCATATCCGCCAACGATGACACCAACGAGGTGAACGAGGCATTCGGCCCTCTAACCCCTTTTCTGCGCGCCATCGACTCCATGAAGGCGTACGACGAGGGCACCCGGATCATCATGTCCGGCGGCATCACCACCTCTCTCATCCTGCCGGGATCTGCCAACATCATGGGCGGCGAGGGAACCGTCATCAAGAACGTCCTTAACTCGGGAGAGTTGGGCGAATACGTGGTGGAGGAATTGCTCCTCGAGCACGGCATTCCTATTGAGGAGCGTCACCGGTACATGAAGCTGGCCTGTGGCGAGAACCCCAAGCGTGTCTACGATCATACCCGTATGGCCGACGCCTGGATCCTCCGCGAGCAGTTCGCCAAGGCCAAGGAGCTTCTGCAGAAGCAGGACGAATATTGCGAGGCGGCCAACGTGTTGTCGGCCGCCTCCGGCGAGGAGAAACGCCGCTTCATCGAGCAGCTGGGCAACTTCCCTTCTGAGCTGAAGCTCGAGTCCACTGTGGGCATGCTGCGTGGCCGAGTGGCGATGCAGAATCACTGCTACCTCCCCGAGGACATGGAAACGATGCTCCGAGTGACCAGCGAGTTTGGGGTTAGAGTTAGGGCCTTCCACCATGCCGTTGAGGCGTGGCAAGTCCCGGAGATGCTCAAGACTTATGGAGAGTGCGTCGCCCCGTTTTTCCCAAGTTAGATGCGACATGTTAACATGCACGTAGAAACGTCACCGTCGCCACTTTTGCTGAGTTCAGTCTTTACAAGTGGGAGTCCTACGCCCCCAGCCTCTCCGCTGGCAAGATTCTGAACGAACACGGCGTCCCCGTCGCCTACAAATCTGATCACGTCGCCCCAGAGACGAATGCCAAGTACATCATGTACCAGGCAGGTGTTGGCCACTCCTTCCACTTGCCGGAGGAAAAGGCTTTGCAGTCGGTCACGTCCATCCCTGCGAAGGCGATTGACCTGGGCTACCGTGTGGGATATGCGCGTCCAGGATACGATGCCGACTTGGTTGTCTGGGATGCTCACCCGCTGTCCATCGGTGCCACTCCCCTCCAGGTCTACATCGACGGCAAGCCTCAGCTGAAGCACCAGATTGTTCAGAAGAGCATGGGAACTGCCTTCAACGAGGCTGAGGCCAAGAACACTCGCCCGGTGGCCCCCAAGATGCGGACGGAGCTTTTGCCCGAGAAGAAAGAGACTTTCTGCGCCAAGACGAAGAAGAACAATGCCAGTTTCGTCATCAACGGCATCCGGAAGACCTTCCTCGAGAACCACCCGCAGGTCCCCTCTACTTTCCGCGATGTCAGTGGCGGTGAGAACCTGACGCTCGTCATCAATAAGGGAGGCATTGCGTGTCTCAACACCTCTGGAAACTGTGCTTCTGCTGCTGCGCTGGCGGCAAGCGAGGGCGAGGTCACGACCCTTAACCTAGCCAACGGCCACGTCCTCCCTGGTCTGACCGCGCTCACTACCGCCCTGGGCATGGTCGAGATCGCCTCGGAGCCCGTGACCGGCGACGGCTATGCCGACTTCAAGCGCGACGGCACCGACCCTGAAAACCTCGACTTCGCTAAGTACGGTGTCCAGCTCGAGGGTAAGGCTTTCGCCCGCGCCCGCCTCGGTGGCATTACTCGCGCAATTTCTCCCCCGGTCAGCGAGGCCGGCTTCGTAAACGGCGTCAGCGTCGGAATCATCACCCGCAAGGGCCGCACACTCCTCGACGGCGGTGTTTTCAAGTCCGAGGTCGCGCTGCACGTCACCCTCGACGATGGCGCCAAGGCCAGCGTTGGAACCATCAGCAACGCCGTCAAGAAGCTGCGCAAGATCCTCACCGATGGCCAGGGCAAGCACAACGAGACGACATTCGGCCAGGTTTCTGCCGGAAAATTGCCGCTCATTATCAAGGCCAGCAACCACGTAAGTCTCGTCACCGCACTCTTGTCGTATTTACGCGGTATCTGACAGCCAGGTAGTGGGACATTCAGCAAGTCATCAACATCAAGAAGGACTTCCCTGACGTCAATATTGTCATCCAGGGCGGCGCCGAGGCCCCGCTGGTGAGTACCAAACGATCCACTACCATGTTGAGCATTACTGACGGCCAAAACAGGTCGCTCTGGAGCTCGCAGAGTCCCAGATCCCCGTCATCCTCACCCAGACGCGCCCAGCACCCGCCACCTTCCGAAACCGCGACGCCGTCGTCGGCCCGCCCTTGACCCCAAGCGTAGCCCGAGTTCTCAGCGAAGCCGGCGTCTTTTTTGCTGTCGCCGTCGTCTCTGAGCGTACGCAATCCCTCTTCTTCCCCCGTCCTTCCGCTTCTCGTGAAATGCTGACCCCCTATTCGTCACAGTCATGCCGACAGACTACCGCATCCACGACCTCGCCCTTGAGGCATCCTGGGCCGCCAAGTACGCCAACCTCGGCGAGAAGGAGACCGTCCGCCTCATCACGGGCAACGTGGAGGACATCCTCGGCCTCGAGAGGAGCAACGACATCGTCGTGTGGGAGGGCAGCCCGCTCGAGTTTGGCGGCACCGTCGCCCTCAGCTTCGAGGCCGGCAAGGACGGCGCGATCGAGGTCTCTTCTTGCTGGCCGGAGGAGCACGACGAGTAACGAGTAAGCTGCAATCGATGGATACTGTGCGTCTCTGGGGCTTTGTACATTTTGTATTCTATTTTTGACACATCATCACGGACGTTACCGTCTCTTAAAGCTTCGATAACAAAGATTTACCATGAGGGGGCCCCTCAAATCAATAAAGTAGTCATTTGATGTTCAATCTTGACCACAAACAAAACATCGACCACGTTTACCTCCTGATTTCAGTTGCCAGTCACCTAAGGCGCCTTCCGCTAGGTGTTTGTCCGCAGCCCGTCTACTTTGACTCGGTGCTGAGGCTATTTTGACTCAGTATGTGGCCGTTGTTGGCGATGTCGCCGTCGCCGTCGCTGTTGCTGTCTTTGAATTATGACTCCAGAATTCTCGGAAATCCTAACGAGTAAACGGTATTGTAGGTATGAAAGTAGGGCACACAGTCGAAAAGGCGCTCTTTGTGTTCTATTTTTGGGACGAAATATTAGGAAGGTTGTGGCGGGTTTGCATGATACGTTTTCTCTGCTATTTAGTCGACAAAGAAGTCATTTGACGTGGGAATACGATCACAAGCAAACATAGTGTATTTTCACAGCCACATTTCAATTGCTGATCACCCAAGGCAACTTCCAGTAGATGCTTACTTTTTCTCTAGGCTCTAAATACAGTTTAACCAGTGAACCTGTCGACACCCGCCGCCATCCAGAGACCAGAAAGACCAATTTCCATGCTCAACCTTCCAGAATGTGTCTTCTACCCACTCTCCATGATCATTTCTCAATGCCTGCATGTTGCTGCTCTTCAACTGTCAGTTTGATACCAACAGCTATGCCCCTTAAATAAGAGCACTCACTGGCTCCAACTCACAAGATCAGGAACTCTTGGACTCCTTCTGTTGTCCAGATCCAGATCCGGGATGGTATCGAGCCAGACTGAACGGGCTTCTCTTGTAGTCACGGCCCTCGCGAGGCCCGATGGGCGGACGGGAATCGTCGTGATACGCGAGGTCGAAATTCTCGCGGTCCGAGTCGTTGTAGAAGGCTCGAACAGGGCCAGGACGGCCCCGTCGATAGTTTCCACCGGCCGTCGGAACAATGGGGTATTCCGTACATTGCGGCTCAGCCGTCAGGGGAAGAGACGGATCGTTATGGTACTCCTTCGGGTACCCCTTGGTTTGGCCCTCGAAGGGAGGTGCCTCCCTGACCTGGCGACGAACCTCCGCCGCTTCGAAGCGCTTGTACTCGTCTTCATCACAACCAGTCGAATACTATGTAGGACGAGGACGCTTAGACAATAGCCCTGAGAGATGGAGGGGATGAGGAAAGAAACTTACCCAAGATGCAACCAACTCTCCCTCCTCTCCTTCTCCTCCCTCTTCTTCATCGTCATCGTCAATGTAATAGATTTCTTCGTTGTCTTCGTTGGTGTAGGTTCCATCACCATTCTCGTCCACGTAGGCTTCCTTCTGAACTGAAATGGAAGTGGATTGGCTGACGATGTTCTTGCTGCGTGACTGAGTGACAGCAGCAGCATAACTCATACGCGTAGTACTGGAAGCAGTGGCTGTGGCACCTCCGCCTGAGCATCTGTTCTCCGCCTGAGCATCTGTTCTCCGCCTGAGCATCTGTTCTCCGCCTGAGCATCTGTTCTCCGACATGATGACTGTCCATAGGCAAAGAGCTAATGAAGGGGACAAAAGGGCTGCTCAGGGAAAAACTGAAAAGTGCCAGGTGAAAGGTCAATGCTACCAGCGCATTAACAAATCTTGAAATGAAATCAAGTAGAAGGAAGGTTGTGACTGGGCTTGTTGTGGGACGGTGGTGGGATCTTGGAAATAGAAGAAGGAAAGATATGCAGACGAATTTATGGGTGAGAGGGGTGAAGGCCATGGTTCACCTGGCAATACTGTATATTCACCAAGGCACTGAATTTAGGGCTAGCTATGTCTGGTATACTCATCAAGGTGAGCTTATGAGGTGCTGAGGAAGGAGCCTATGGGGGAAGGAACCTCTATGGGAAGGAGCCTTAGTGAGAAGGAACCTCAGTGGGAAGGAGCCTCTGGGTGAAGGAGCATCCATAGCAACCACCTAGAAAAATAATTGCCCGGCAAAAAAGAACTTGTCACAATAGGCATCAAAAGTACTTAAACATAGATAGGTGAGGTGAAAAATCACCAGCTACAGACTGACTACTGGAGGGGTTTGCAAAGTTACGGTCTGATACATAGGAAAATCTAGAAAACTGATCGAAGTGAGGAACAGTACTTAGCGAAAATAGTAAGAACAGGAACGAACGACAGCAACAACAGTGACAGACAATAGCTACAGTCGGGATGGATGAAGGTGATGATAGAGACGGACGACAGTAGTAATGTACCTACGTAGTAAGAGCAGTAGGTTAACTGTAAGTAAGGGGGGGGCATCTAGGAATGGTTAGCTGGCACCGAATCAAGCAGGGGTCTCGGAAGGGCAGCTGGCAGGAGTTTATTACACTTCAATTTTCCCATAGAAATGGCTCCTTCCCTTGGTCCTACGTAGTGTTGTAGCGAGCAATTGTATGTAATGACCAGCCTGTTTGTGTCACGTGGAGGTCATCAGATATCTCACTCACAAAGAAGCGGGGCTCTAGCATTTGACATCCCTCACCTACCTGGTTCCATTCACCCAACTGGGAATTCAATTCCTCTCTCAGACATCTATTCACCAGGACAATCTCATCCAGCCTTTTCTCTATTTTAGTCTAGTTTCTGCGACTGTCCTCCAGCGATCCCTCGGAGCACATCACCACATCTCCACATCACCACATCACTGCGTCACCTTACTCTCTCTATTCGACCCAAACCAAGGGCATCCAGGCACAATGTCAGATTCTTCGACCAACCCCATGAAAGAGACTGTCACCGGAGGCAAGATGGTGCTTGAGACTACTCCTACTGCACAAAATCTTGCGAGTGCGACTACGAAGATCGCGGATGAGTATACATCTGAGGTTGCGACAGAAGTTGCTATCAAGCCGGCGAAGGAAGCACAAGTCGAAGTTAAGGACGAAGACACGAAGAATCTTGCGACCGCTTCCGCGACCATGCTCAAGACGGGCGAGTTCATGAAAAGTCTCATGGCGCAATACGTGGCTTGCGACTCAATGAATGAGACTGGTCATATTGAGACCGAGCGAACAATTGTCTTTAAACCGACCGTCGACCCCATCACCGAGTCCGAGCCTATGGAAGAAGTTCTCCCGAGTGAAGACAAGGCCGAGGCTACCATGACTGGACCTCCGGAAACCGGAATCCCAGCACCCACACACGCGTCCAAAAGTCCAGCAAAGAATGAAGGCAATACACCTTCGTGGGAAGACACTCTTCTGCAGCTGGGGTCTATCAAAGCAGTTGATCTCTTAGAGGAGGAACGTGACATCCTCCGCGCATTCGCCTGTGGCATGCAGCCAGCCACGCAGGACTCTTCAGAAAAAGCAGCCCGCGCAATCAACGTTCTCTGTCCTCCTTTGGGCCAAGACAACGAGAAGGTTGCGGACTGGGTGTGGATGTGCTGGGAAGTCATGTTCAACATTGTCCAAAGCCCCGACGTAGCGAGTGGTGTGCTTGATCGTCTGGTCAGCATCATCGAGAGCCTACATCGTCGTGCCCGAGGAAACGTCAAAATCGATGGTGTAAGTTCAGAGTTCTCTATTCCTTTTTGCGTGGTATTGGCTGACCATGATTGGCTGTACAGAAGAATAAACGGTTGTGGAAAGACATGCCTCTTTTCGCTGACGCGATGGATACATATCTCGCCGGTGCGTTGCTCCTACTCTCCCATCATTATGAATATGACACCTGACTTTCCTACCATGAGCCAGACCCGACCACAGGGTACATGCAGTTCACCGAGGAGGCTGCCCAGGCGTGGCAGAATATGAACTCCTTCGCCGCCCGGTGCCTCGCAGGAAGCATTGGGGGCCCTTTCAACCAAGCAATGTACGCCCTCAGATTGGCCCTCGAAGAAGAGCTGAGCAGCACGCCGGAGATCACAGTCTGCAGGATGAAGGTCGCATGTTCCTGGATTACCTATGCCTCCAAGCCGATGCTTCGCTGGGCGCTGGAGAACGCGGGCCGTACCGATGTGTCCCCCGACGATGATGCGGCCTACGTGAAAAGGGGCCCGTTGTACCATGGCCCGCCGACCATGTGCCTGCAGCGCTGGGGCTACTGGATCAATCGGTTCAACGAGCTCGGCAAGGATGCAGCTGGCGCTGGAGAAGAGGCTCAGAAACTCGCGCTGGAGGCAGCGAAGACCATGAAACAGGTCGAAGCGCAGCTTGGTAACAGAGTATAGAGGATTCAAGTTGGGTAGAAGGTGCTGTGCGCTTCTGCAAGATGTTTTGAGCGTCATAGACTAAGAATACACAATAGCTGATAGCGAACAAAGCCATTGTTGTCGTCCTTGTCATTATTGTTGTCGTCCTTGTCATTATTGTTGTCGTCCTTGTCATTATTGTTGTCGTCCTTGTCATTATTGTTGTCGTCCTT